>PVHX01017759.1:19691-39100 GCA_004024805.1 Geosciurus inauris | reverse complement strand
TTGGTACCGGGGATTGAACTCAGGGGCACTCGACCCCTGAGCCACATCCCCAGCCCTATTTTGTGTTTTATGTAGAGACAGGGTCTCACTGAGTTGCTTAGTGCCTCGCCATTGCTGAGGCTGGCTTTGAACTCGCAATTCTCCTGTCTCAGCCTCCCTAAGTGCTGGGATTACAAGCGTGAGCCACCGCGCCCGGCTAGTTTTTGGCTCTTCTAAATAGAGAATCATGTCATCAGCAAATAGTGATAGTTGAGTTCTTCTTTTCCTATTTGTATCCCTTTAATTAATTTCATCTGATTGCTCTGGCTAGAGTTTCAAGGACTACGTTGAATAGGAGTGGTGAAAGAGGGCACAGTTTTTCGTGGGAATGCTTTCAATTTTTCTCCATTTAGAATGATGTTGGCCTTTGGCTTTAGTATAGATAGATTTACAATGTTAAGGTATGTTCCTACTATCCCTAGTTTTTCTAGTGTTTTGAACATGAAGAGATGTTGTATTTTGTCAAATGCTTTTTCTGCATCAATTGAGACAATCATGTTATTCTTGTCTCTAAGTTTATTGACGTGATTAATTATGTTTATTGATTTCTGTATGTTGAATCAACCTTGTATCCTGTGGATGAATCCCATTTGACTGTGGTGCACTATCTTTTCAATATGTTTTTGTATGAGATTTGCCAGAATTTTATTAAGAAGTTTTGGGGCTGGGATTGTGGCTCAGTGGCAGAGTGCTTGCCTTGCATGTGTGAGGCACTGGGTTTGATTCTCAGCACCACATATATATAAATAAATAAAATAATGGCCTATCAATGTCTAAAAACATTTTAAAAAAAAAAAAAAAGAATTTTTGTGTCTATGTGCATCAGGTATATTGGTCTGAAATTTTCTTTCCCTGAAGTGTCTTTGTCTGGTTTTTGTATCAGGGTGATACTTGCCTCATAGAATGAGTGTGGAAGGGTTTCCTCCTTTTCTATTTCATGGAATAATTTGAGGAGTATTGGTACTAATTCTTCTTTGAAGGTCTTATAGAACTTGGCTGAGAATCCATCTGGTCCTGGGCTTTTCTTGGTTGGTAGGCTTTTGATGGCATCTTCTATTTCATTGCTTGAAATTGATCTGTTTAAATTGTGTATGTCTCCTGACTCAGTTTGGGCAGATCATATGTCTCTATAAATTTGTTGATATCTTTGAGATTTTCTATTTTATTAGAGTATAAATTTTCAAAATAGTTTCTAATTATCATCTGTATTTCAGAAGTGTCTGTAGTGATAATTCCTTTTTCATCATGAATTTTAGTAATTTAAGTTTTCTCTCTCTTTCTCTTCATTAGTGTAGCTAAGGGTTTATCAATTTTATTTATTTTTTCAAAGAGCCAACTTTTCATTCTGTCAATTTTTTGAATTGTTTCTTTTGTTTCAATTTTGTTGATTTTAATCATTTCCTGTCTTTTACTGCTTTGGATGTTGATTTGTTCTTTTTCTAGGGCTAGAGATATAATGTTAGGTCATTTATTTGTTGCCTTTTAATTTTTTTAATATATGAGCTCAATGCAATAAACTTTCCTCTTAGCACTGCCTTCAGCACCCCAAAGATTTTGATATGTTGTATTGGTGTTCTCATTTACCTCTAAGTATTTTTTATTTCCTCCCTGATTTCTTCTGCTATCCATTCATCATTCAATAGCATGCTATTTAGTCTCCACGTGTTGGAGTAGCTTCTATTTTTTATCTTATCATTTATTTCCAGTTTCATTCCATTATGATCTGATAGAATTCAGGGTAGTATCTCTATTTTTTTTTTATTTGCTGAAAGTTGCTTTTTGTTATAACACATGGTTTGGTTTGGTTTTGTTTTGTTTTTGGTACAGGGGATTGAATTCAGGGTTATTTGACCACTGAGCCACAACCCCAGTCCTATTTTGTATTTTATTTAGAGACAAGGTCTCACTGAGTTGCTTAGTGCCTTGCCATTGCTGAGGTTGGCTTTGAACCCATAATTCTCCTGTCTCAGCCTCCCGAGCTGCTGGGATTACAGGCATGCGCCACCATGCCCAGCACATATGGTCTATTTTAGAGAAGGATCCATGTGCTGCTGAGAAGAAGGTGTATTTGCTTGATGATGATGAAATATTCTATATATGTTTGTTAAGTCTAGATCATTGATTGTATTATTTAGTTCTATAGTTTATTTGTTTAGTTTTTGTTTGGATGATCTATCCAGTGGTGAGAGAGGTGTGTAAATGTCACCCAGTATTATTGTGTTGTGGCCTATTTGATTCTTGAAATTGAGAAGAGTTTGTTTAATGTATGTAGGTGCTCCATTGTTTGGGGCATATATATTTATAATTGTTATGTCTTGTTGACATATGTTTCCCTTAAGCAGTATGAAATGTCCTTCTTTATCCCTTCTGAATAATTTTGGTTTGAAGTTCACTTTGTCTGAGGATGGAAACCCCTGCTTGTTTACACAGTCCATGTGAGTGGTATGATCTTTCCCAATCTTTCACCTTCAGTCTGTGGATGTCTTTTCCTAGGAGGTAAGTCTCTTCAAGGCCACATTATTTTGGGGTCTTTTTAAAAATCCAATCTGCCAGTCTATATCTTTTGATTGATAAATTTAGGCCATTAACATTCAGGGTTATTATTGAGATCTGATTTGTTTTTCTGGTCATTTTGGTTTATTTTTGGTTTTTAACCTGACTTAGTTTCTCCTTTGATTGACCTTTCCTTTAGTGTAGTTCCTCCTTTTGCTGGTTTTCTTTCTTTTCTTTTCTTTTTTCTTTTTTTTTTATTTTCTCCTCATGGAATACTTTGCTGAGAATGTTCTGTGGTGCAGGCTTTGTAGTTGTGAGTTCTTTTAACTTTTGTTTATCATGGAAGGTTTTTATTTCATCTTCAAATCTGAAGGTTAATTTTCTGGATATAAAATTCTTGGTTGGCATACATTTTCTTTTAGAGCTTGATATGTTATTCCAGGACCTCCTGGCATTGAGGATCTAGGTTGAGAAATCAGCTGAAATCCGAATTGTTTTCTGCCTAATGTAATTTGATTTTTTTTCTCTCACAGCCTCTAAAATTCTATCCTTATTCTGTATGTTAGTCATTCTCATTAAAATGTGCCTTGGTGTGGGTCTGCTGTAATTTTGTACATTTGGGGTTCTGTAAGCCTCTTGTATTGCATTTTCCATTTCATTCTTTATGTTTGGGAGATTTTCTGCTATTATGTCATTGAAAAGATTGTGCATTCCTTTGGTGTGTATCTCCTTGCATTCATCTATTTCAATAAATCTTAAATTTGGTCTTTTCATGTTATCCCATATTTCTTGGACATTCTATTCATGGTTTCTTATCATCTCCTCTGTACAGGCAATTTTATTTTCAAGAGTATGTATATTGAGCTGGGTACAGTGGTGCACACCCGTAATCCCAGCACTTAGGGAGGGTGAGACAGGAGAATCGCGAGTTCAAAGCCAGCCTCAGCAACAGCAAGGCGCTAAGCAACTCAGTGAGACCGTGTCTCTACATAAAACACAAAATAGGGCTGGGGGCGTGGCTCCGTGGTCGAGTACCCCTGAGTTCAATCCTTAGTACCAAAAGAAAACAAAAGAGTATTTATATTTTGTCTTCATTGCCTGAAGTTCTGTCTTCTAAGAGGTCTAGTCTGTTGGAGACACTTTTCATTGAAATTTTAATTTGGTTTATTGTTTCCTTCATTTCTAGGATTTCTGCTTGATTCCTTTTTATAATCTCTCTCTTTATTGAAGTGATGTTTTACTTCCCATATTTTCTCTCCAATATCATCCTTTATTTTGAAGATCAGCCTAACTATGTATCTTCTAAACTCCTTCTCTGACACTTCTTCTGCTGTGTCATCTATGGATTCCATTGTTGAAACATCTTGGTTTGTTTGAGGAGCTTTGTTCCCTTGTCTTTTCATGTGGTTTGTGTGTCTTCCCACGTAGTGTTATGGATCTGAGGCAGTACAGTTTTATCCTGTAGTCTTATAGTGTCCCTGAAGGCTTCCAGTACCTCACCTTTAAGGGGGAGACCAATATTAGCAGCACCCAATGCAAACAATAGACACCTTTAAGCCAACTAGCTCCTATTAAGTCATCTACAGCATTGTCGTGATAAACAGAAGTGATGTGTTCAATTATTGTCTACAATATAAACAGGAAGTTTGCTAAAGGGTTTTACCATTTCAAATGATTCACAAAGAGGAAACAGAAGTCGTGTAGAATGTGATGTTTATGAGGGAGAAGGAGAGAAGATAGAGGTAAAAATCTATAGTAAGAGCGAGGGAGGAATTAATATAGGTTGTTGTCAGCCTCCTGAGTCTCTGGGATTACAGAGGTGAGCTGCCATGCTCAGCCCCATCCCTTTTTTTAATTTCTTTTTTTAAATTTTGAGATATGTCTCAGTAAGTTTCTGAGGCTAGTCTTGAACTCAGAACCCTCCTGTTTTAGCCTCCCAAGTCACTGGAATTACAGGTGCACAGCACTATGCCCAGCTTAAGAAATTTTGAAAAGTATAACAGAGTATTTTTGACTCTAGATACAATGTTATACAGCAGATCTCTGGAACTTATTCATCTTGCTTAACTAAAACTCTTCCCATTGATTATTAAACGCAGCGCCCCCTCACCACCCCTGGCAATCACCATTCCATACTTGGATTCTAAGACTTTGGCTGCTTTGCTAGCTCATGGAGGAAGAGCCCTGTGGCATTTGTCTTTTTGTGACTAGCTTATTTTATTTTAATATCCTCAAGTTTCATCTTCATCATCACAGATTACGATATTTCCTTCTTTCTATGGCTGCGTAATATTCCATCATATGCACAGACCATATTTTCTTTATCTAGTCATCTGTTCATAAAAGCAGAACATCCCCTTTAGTGGAGAGATCAGAGTTTCAGCAAGTTTAAGGCTTATTCTGTCTAAAGATTTAAGGCAGGAATATTTTTTGCCATTTACGTGACAGATTCTCATTCCCCTCACAGATGTTCTCGAGTCTACATGCACATGCCCCTTCCCCCCATGAAACAATCTGCTCCTATGCACATTAGAGAAGAAAGCGGAGGCCATCCTTGCCACTGGCTCGTGGAGACGCCCTTGTCCCTCTCTGTGTGGTATGTCTTGCTACCTTGATTGATTTCTTCTGCATTCTTCCTCCAGATCCTGAGGCACGCCAGGCACCAAGTAGGCCCCCCAGAGAGATGTGTCGGATTGTTTTATATAGTAAACTTGTGATCAGAAAAGTAACGAAGGAAATCTTTATTTGCTTTCATACATAAAGCACACTTCATTCAGGGGCTGCCCATATTGGCATAAAGAAAATGCCTGTCCACAGCACACCGGTCAGATTTCCAGCACAGCTCTCTGCACACAAGAGGCTGTGGTCTTCAGAAAGTGTTCACGGCCACCGAGTTCCAGAAGGAGCAGCCGTACGGGTCTGGTATGGGCTCCATCGTATCAGCAGAGGCACATCCTGACTGCAGATTGCCTGGCCAGCTTCAGATGATCTGGGCCATGCTCAAGAGGTCCCTCTAAGTGACAGCATTCATGTCTGTGGCAACGTAAGCCTCCTGTTTCTTTGAAAATGGAATTTGAGAACATGAAGGGTTTATATTCTCTAAACTAATTAGCAGTGGCCAGTAACCTGAGGAGGCCCGCGCCCCTCACAAGGCTCCACTTACCTGGGCGTCCCCCCAGCCAGCCCACCCCAGGGGATGATGGGGCCTCCACTTTTTAAACACAGAGACCACTGAAGACTGGTGTTTTAAATATGATGTGACCTGGCAAGACTCTACTATGAGAGAAATGGACTTTAAAAGAAAGAATGTTAATCATATGCAGCAATTGATCAGATCAATTTTTTTTTTTTTTTTTTTTTTTTTGGTACTGGGGCTTGAACTCAGAGGCGCTTTACCACTGAGCCACATCCCCAGCTCTATTTTGTGTTTTAGAGACAGGGTCTCACTGAGTTGCTTAGTGCTTCACTTTTGCTGAGGCTGGCTTTGAACTCACGATTCTCTTGTCTAGGCCTGGCTGGGATTACAGGCGTGCACCACCATGCCACTTATTTTGTGTGTGTGTGGCGGAGGATCAGACCCAGGGCCTCGTACATGCTAAGCACACATGCACTGTACCACTGAGCTACCACTAGCCCCCCATACTGTTGGATTTGATTTTTACCCCATGCCATTGTGACCTATTCAAACAGAAAAGAAGGATATAAAGGCGTTTAGTCAGAGATGGTATTTGGAATCCTTTGCATTTGTGGCTCTTACTCTTTTTTGGTGGTCGTGGGGTTGGTAATAGATCCCACTGAGAATCTGATGCAAATTATATTCTGCATTTAATTTCAAGGAGCATCACAGACCCCTGGAATGCCACCAAGATTTTATAGAGTGCCACTCTAATAGAGAGATTACCACCATGCATGACGTCCTCTTTCCACTTGTGTTCTGATTTAACCCACACTCACCCTACCAAAACAACTAAACATCTAACTTTTATTTTCAATGTCTTTCAAAAGTATTTCTTTTTTTTTTTTTTTTTGGTACCGGGGATTGAACTCAGGGGCACTCGACCACTGAACCACATCCCCAGCCCTATTTTGTGTTTTATGTAGAGACAGGGTCTCACTGAGTTGCTTAGCGCCTCGCCATTGCTGAGGCTGGCTTTGAACTCGCGATTCTCCTGTCTCAGCCTCCCAAATTGCTGGGATTACAGGCTTGCGCCACCGCGCCCAGCTTCAAAAGTATTTCTTAAGTGGCGGGATATGTCAGTTTGGGAATTCCCCAAATGAAACAACATGTACCAGGTGAGGCCCCATCCTAAAAAGAAATTCATGCTTCAAATTTTTGTTACATCAAATTACAAGAGAAGAGTCCTTTCGAGCCATCGTCCATCAAAGCTCTCCACCAGGGTTTCTAAATCTCAGCACTGCGGGCATGTTGAGCCACATAAGTCTCTGCTGTGGGGCCGTTCTGTGCACTGCAGATGTTTGAGGAGCCTCTCTGATCTCCACTAATTAGACGCCAGTCGAAGCCCCTGTTTTAAAAACCAAAAACATCTCCAAACACTGCCTTATAGGGACAAAATCTCTCCCACTTAAGAACCACTCAGGCGTAGGGCACCAGGGCACACAACTGTATTCCCAGCTACTCTGGAGGCTGAGGCAGGAGGATTGCAAGTTCGAGGCCAGCCTCAGCAACATAGTGACCCAATAAAAAATAAAAAGGGCTAGGGATGTAAGTCAGTGGTAGAGCACACCTGGGTTCAATCTCTAGGCCCAAGAAAAAAAAAAAAAAGGAGGGATTTGAGTCTCCTGCTGTGTCCTCCTCATGGGATAACTGTAGCCACTTAGGAATTCACAACCCTGGACGAATTTTTGCAGACCACTCTCCTTCTGAACCATCCCCTTCTGCCTATGCCATGTCCAGGAAGTTTGAACACAACCTTGTCACAACTGACAGGCTAAAGCCATCTGGTTTTTATGCCTCCAGCCTGACTTCCCAGCCCCGCCCCAGGATGCGGCACATTGTGCTCTGCCCATGTAACTAAGGTCCCAACCATCTATGCAAGAATGCCGCCGCCCGAAGACCTTAACTGTCTCCTACATCTTGAAAGTATCCCCCCTAACAGGGCTGAATGGAGTGCACCCACCAAGTGACATGCACAGTGATTGTCCCCTCTGGTAGTAGGACGCTGTGGGGTGGATCACTTGCTGGCTCTGTCCTGGGGTTCCTGAAGGGGAAGGATGTAATCTGCTTGCTGGAGTTTAGGATTTCTAAGAGGGAAGACACCTTCCAGCTTCAACAACCAGACAGAATTCTTTTATTCTTTCTTTCCTTTTTATAGTTAGACTTTTTTTGTGGTGTTTTTTTAACAATTTCCCCCACTCTCAGTTACTAAATAAATAAATACACACGAAGCACAAGAAAAACTCTTGAAAAATACAAAATAGGTCCAAAGGAAGAAACCAAGTCATTGTGAAAACCAACATGGAGGGAAACCCCTAGAAACACTGGTCTGTCCTTCGACTGCATACCATGGTGACCGCAAAAACGGAGTGCAGCCACTCAGAATGAGCCTGGGATATAGGGCCAAAACCAGGTCCATAGAAGACAGATTCCTTAAGTGAATTCCATGACAAAAGTCTAATGTTCTAACATGATTCAAAGTCTGAGCAAAATTCAAAGCTAATCATTCTTTTTTTTATTTTTCATTTTGGTATTGGTGATTGAACCCAAAGGTGCTTAACCAGTGAGCCACATCCCCAAGCCCGTTTCATTCTTTGTTTTGAGACTGGGTGTCACTAAATTGCTTAGGGCCTCCCTAAATTGCTGAGGCTGGCCTTGAATTTGCGATCCTCCCGCCTAAGCCTCCCAAGTCGCTGGGATTACAGGCATGTGCCACCATGCCCAGCTTCTAAAGTAATCATTCTTAATTTCATTGGGCCAGGATGCCTTTAAGAGTTCTATGTTAATTTGGCATTTGAAATTTGTTTGTTGACTTTTTCTGCTGCTTGTGCTTGTGATCTATTTATTTAAGAGAAATAATCCGTTCACGGGACTTATTATCCAAAAGCACAAAGGCTATGCAAGAGAAATGTTTTCCTTCCTTGTATCCCAGCCCGCAGTTCCCACCCAGAGGTAGCCCTCCCTGTAAGTTTCTCGGGGACCTTCCTGGAGATGTTTGTACATTCATAAGCAAATATTTTACACTGTCTTTATTTTTTTGTTATAAACGAAGTGTATTAAACACACTGATAGAGATTTGCTTTTTCTCTCCTTGTGCAATGTGAAGGTTGGTCTGTATCATCAGAAGACAGACAGCCGCCTGCCACATTTATCTTAGTAGCCTAAGAGCTTCCGTACAGGGCACCGCGCAACAGCCTAACCCCTGGCCCGCTGACTGCCCTTCACTCTGTCTTGCTTTTCTTTTTCCCCCGTAACAACAATGCTGCAATGACTTTAAATGCAGAAAAGCATATTGTAGCAAAACCTGAATGCCACCCACACCACTTGAACTAAGAGACTCCTCTGCAATGCACACCACATGAACAAAATTGTGCTAGAATTTTTTACACAAATATTCAAACTACATACATATATAAATATATGTATACATTTGTGTATATTATATACACATGTATATTCATATTCTTAGGTTTTTTTTTGTTTTTCTTTCTGTTTTGGTACCAGGGATTGAACTCAGGGGCACTTGACCACTGAGCCACATCCCCAGCCCTATTTTGTGTTTTATGTAGAGACAGGGTCTCACTGAGTTGCTCAGTGCCTCGCCATTGCCGAGGCTGGTTTTGAACTCGTGATCCTCCTGTCTCAGCCTCCCAAAGTGCCAGCGCGCCCGGCCATATTCTTAGTATTTAAGCCAGTGCTACTTGGATCTCAAAAGATCCTATGGGCACAGCATCCCTGAGAGCTGGGCTTTCTTACTCTGCTTCATGGATTTAGAAGCCGAAGCTCCAAGAGATTAAGATGCAGAAGCAAGGCAGGTTCAGGCCTCAGCTCTGGACCCTGGTCTTCCGTCTGTCTGTCTCTTCCCCTCCTGCCTCAAGGAACACACAGTTGGTCTCTGCAGGGCTTACGGCTTCCCAGGGCTTCAGCTGTGTTGAGTCTCCTGATCTTCAGAGCCACCGAAGGCAGTGGACCACCATTATCACCAGGTCTTTTACAGATAAGGACTGAGTTGCTTTGGACAGGCCGAGAGCTGTGGCTCTCCAGGAACGAAGCCACAGTCCATGGGCAGCCAGAGCCTCTGCCCCGTGCTCTGGGGTGTCTTACTCTTCCAGCTGCCCTAACAAAATACCAGAGACCTTGGGTGGTGCAAACAACAGAAAAGCATTTTCTCACGGTTCTGGAGACTGGATGTCCAAGATCAGGGTGCCAGCAGGGTCACTGTCTGGTAAGGGCTCTCTCCCTGGGTGGCAGATGGCTGCGTCCTCACTGTGTCCTTGCGTGGTGGAGAGAGCTCTCTGGTACTACTACTTCTTTGATAGCCACTAACCCTACCAGAGCAAGTGTTAAACACTAAATGAGGTCAAGCCTGGCATGGTGGCACACACCTGTGGTCCCGGCTCGGGCAGCGGAGGCAGGAGGATCACTTCAGCCCAGAATTGTTTTTGTTTTGTTTTGTTTTGTTTTGTGGTAGTGGGAATTGACCCCAGGGGTGCTTTATCACTGAGCCACATCCCCAGCCCTTTTACTTTTATTTATTTATTTATTTATTTATTTATTTATTTATTTATTTATTTATTTATTTGAGATAGGGCCTTGCTAAGTTGCTGAGGCTGGCCTCAGATTTGCAATCCCCCTGCCTCAGTCTCCCCAGTCACTGGGATTATAGGTGTGCACCACTATGCCCAGCTCAGCCCAGTAATTTCCTAAGCAACACAGTGAGACCTTGCATAAAAAAAAAAAAAGCTGGTTTTCAGTTTCCTGTCAAGATTCTTATCACGTACCTAAATTGCTGAGTCTGGCCTTGAACTTCTCCTCCTGCCTTAGCCTCCAAAGTCACTGGGATTATAGGTGTGAACCACTGTGCTGTGGCTTACTGTAAGAATGTCCCCACCTCCCCTTGCTCTTTCCTTTTTCTGTTCAAATTGGCCCCCAACTTGGCTGTTGGCGGCTGGATTACTTTCAGCCGTCATGGTGTCTCCCTCCATCATTCTCCCAGCATAGACACGTGGAAATAAATAGCGATATTCATGTCTAGGAAACAAATCCCTCCGGGAAGCCCTCCCTGCCCACCCTGTGCTCCCCCAGACCCAGGACAGGCCTCTGGAAACCCTCTCATCACAGATGTCTTCCCCAGCACTCATCAGCAGGGCCACAAACTCACCTCCTCGTGTGTTTCTTGATCACCCCTGGCCTGTGGGCTTCTGAGCACCAGAAAAGCTGGTCTTGCCCTCTCCATTCATGTGTTCAAGAAGACAGGAAATGATCAGGATGTGTTTGCTGGATAACAAGGAAAAGGAGGAGACGGGGGAACAGTTACATGCGAGCCTCATTAAATAATATCTATGTTAAATGACATTGAATTTCATTGGGTTTGGATGGACACCTTTCAGAATCAACAGAAAGCATTCATTCCCACATTTTGCTAGTTTGTGTGTACATTATTTAAAACCTTGAGGGGAGGGCTTAAAAAACTGTCGCATTCTTGAAGAGAAGCAGCAGAATTGGCAAAGGTGAGTGGTCACTTGGGCACAAGCAGCTGGGGAGGCCGTTCCTTGGGCGGGTTGTGCCGGCTCCTTCTCTAGCCCAGGGAGCCCGTGCCTGCCATCAAGCTGCTCACCTACAGCAGTGAGGACCCCCGACAGGTGATCCTGGGGCCCGGACGAGGTGTCAGAGGAGAGGGACAGACAGCCAAAGAGCACCAGACAAAAACACACCAGAGCTGCTGGGTTGTCCAGGCCTGCCACTTCCTGGTGACCAATGGCACCACGAGGGTGGAGGATTGCCACCTTCTCCACAGCAGCAGGACACATGGCCGGGGCTTGACACAGTGTGTGAAGCCCTTGGCCGTCCATCCGAGATCTTCAGACATGCCATCCTTGGGTCACGTCCATCCCCAAATCTGTCAAAGCACTCATTCCTGGCCCTGGCCACCCTTTGCAGAGGAGATAGAAGGAATGGGTCTCCTGAACCGCCCTGGGGCTCTTTTTCCCTATGTCCACGGGCAGCGTCCTCAGGAACAGATTATTCCCACCAGCTCTATAAAGGCTTCATCCCCAAATCATGAAAGTTGCGAATGAATATGGCAAAGAACTTAGAAAATACAAAATATACACATGAGAAAGAAAAACCCTTACCCTTTCTCCCAATAACCATTTCAAAATGTTGGTGTCTTTTTGGTTTGTTTTTTGTTGTTGTTGTTTGTTTTTTTGTATTTTTTGGTTTTGGTGCTGGGGATCCAGCCAGAGCTGGCAAGCTGGGCAGGCACTGTGCCACGAGCCCCAGCCCCAGCGCGGCGTCGTGTTTTAACTTCTGACTCCAGTGTGAACATCTCTGGGTCTTAAATATATCTGGTCTCTCAGGAGCCACTGTCGTCGCCTGTAGTAGTTCTCACACTGCAGCCAAAGAATTCAGTTACAACTCAAGGCAGATCACAGCCCTCTTTTACTCAAAACCCCCAAGTCACTCCCACCTCACTCAGGGTCAAAGCCAAAGCCTTCATAGTGAACTTTGAGGCCTGCATGATGGGACCAGCCCTCCCCTTCCCCTCATTTCAGCTCTGGCCACTTTTAGCCCTCTGCCGTCACTCACTCTGGGCCAGTCACGCTGACCTATTCTTCCCACACCTCCAGTGTACTCATACCTCAGTGACTTTGCCCTGACTATTCCTTTTGCCACTATGCTGTTCCTGCAGACAGCAATCCATGACCTCAACCTTTCAAATCTTTGTTCAAGTGTCACTTTCTGGATAATAGTTTACTTTAAGTCACACCCCCACACACACCACTGGATCCTGGATTCCCCTATGTGGCTCCGTTTTTCCTGTACCACATACAACCTTCAAACCCAGGCCCTTGCATGGGCTAGGCAGGTGCTTGACCACAGAGCTACATCCCCAGCCCTCAAGTGGTATGTAGAGCTCAGGCAAAGGCTTTAATTATCTCAGAAACAAAAATCTTGCATCTCCAAACTGACACAATGATAAACAGTATCATCCAGGACACCTGCTCTACCAATCCTCCACTTCCTCTTTCTCAGAATTTTAAAGCTATTTCACCTTGTGCTGTCTGACAATGCTTAGTTCTCTATCTGTCACTAATGTCTCCTTCCCTCCTGGCCCATCAGGCTGCAGCTTTCCTTAGGAAGCATCCCAAGCACCTAGAACACAAAGGTACTTAATAGAGGCTCAATAAAACAATTATTAGTGAATAAAAGCATAGCAATAATATAAAGCATAGCAATAAAGAGAAGGATTCTGTTTGGGTCGCAGCTCTGCCACTTTCCAGCTAAGTGGCCTGGAATAAATTAGATTTCTGTGCCTTGGTTTACCTACCTTTTATTTACTTTTATTTCATTTTTTTTATTTTCTTGGTACTAGGGATTGAACTCAGGGGCACTGGACCACTGAGCCACATCCCCAGCCCTATTCTGTGTTTTATGTAGAGACGGGGTCTCACTGAGTTGCTTAGAGCCTCACGGTTGCTGAGGCTGGCTTTGAACTTGCGATTCTCCTGTCTCAGCCTCCCAGAGTGCTGGGATTATAGGCGTGCGCCACCGCGCCTGGCTTTCTTTACCTTTTAAATGGAGAGAGAATCGTCATCTCACAGGACTCCTGTGAGGATTACATAAGTTAGTACATGAAAAGAGCTGACGGAGTGTCTGGCTTACAGAAATGATAAGCAGATGGCAACCTGGTCATTTTATCACATTGTTCTAAATTCTAAGCAATCATTGATTTTTTTAAACAGCTGGATATTTCCTTGGCTTCCCATTTTTTCGCTGATTTATACCAACGTGCATGAGCATCCTGTGGTTAAAACTTGGTGCATTATTCCTTTACAGAACAATATTTGTGGTGACTTCTTATTCATTTCTTAGCATAAGCTTCTCTCCCTAGCCTGGCTTTTTCTCTTTGGTGGACAACAATTTCTTCTTCGTTTTCCTAGCACCAAGTGTGTTGTATCTCACAGGTTGTACAAATAGCACTTCAGCAATAGTTGCTGAAAGAATAAATATATAAATGAATGAAAAATGTACTCCATTTTCCTGATATAAGCTGATGTAAAGTATACCGTTACAGCAGTGTCTTATAAATGGTACATGTTAAGTACCTGGGATAGCAACTACTCTTACCCATGTCACCTTTCTCTTGTTCCATATAAACAGAAATCCTGGCTGTTGGCCGCATACATTGTTGTTCAGGATAAAGACTACATTTCCCATCTTCCCCTGAAACTGTTATAATCATGTGACTACATTCTGGCCAATGAGATGTAGATCAGAGTTTCACTTGCAGCTTCCCAGTAACAGCCTTAGAGAAGGAGAGACGTCTCTCCTGGCCTTCCTTTTTGCTACTAGGCAGATGTTGATGGGCTCTCTGGAGCTCCTGCTTCATACTGAACTGCAGCGGGACAGTAGAAGAACAGAATTGAGCCTCAGCTCTTGACAATCCTGGAATCCCCACTTCGGCACTGAACTGCCTGTTTGTCCACAGAGAATTACACTTGTTTGTGTAAACCACTATTACTTTGGATTTTCTGTCCTGCAGAGCCAGACTTAATCCTAACTCATTCAGGGCTCAAAAAATACTTGTTGACTGATGGGTAAACAATTAATGTAAACGCCGGGCACGGTGGCTCAAGCCTGTAATCCCAGCACTTAGGGAGGCTGAGACAGGAGAATCGCAAGTTCAAAGCCAGCCTCAGCAATGGCGAGGTGCTAAGCAACTCAGTGAGACCCTGTCTCTACATAAAACACAAAATAGGGCTGGGGATGTGGCTCAGTGGTCGAGTGCCCCTGAGTTCAATCCCCAGTACCAAAAATAATAATAATAATAATAATTGATGTAAACATTTTCTCAAACAGGAACTTGCTCAACGTGATAATAGTAAAAAACTACTTTCTCAGCCCTGCACCTTCCCCAATCCACCCTTACGAGGTATTTTCTACAATGTGCTATTTCATGTATACTGCATTTGCATCCAAAGGTCACACGGTGTGACCCCCCTGCTCCCCTAGTGCTGTTATACTGGCGATGGGCCCCAGGGCCTCACTCATTCTAGGCAAGCACTCCACCCCTGAACTACATCCCAGCCATTTATTAATTTAATTTTGAGGTAGGGTCATGCTAAGTAGCCTCAAATTTGTGATCCTCCTAACTCAGCCTCCTGAGTAGCTGGGATTCAGGGCATGCACCAGTGTGCCTGGTGTACTTAACATATTTTTAAAGTGAGATCAGTAAAAGATACTAATAAGTATGATTTTTAAAATTTTTGATAATGAATTTTACAGATCTATATAAATCAGTTCAACAATATTTTCCAGATGACCAATAGATGTTGTTTCAAATTCAGAGTGCCAGACAGAGCGACAGAGTCTTACTTTCATTTTTATTTATTTTTGCAGTGCTGGAGATCAACCCAAGAGCCTCATGTGCACGAGGCACGGCCTGCATCCCTAAGCCACACACCAGCCCCAAAGTGGTAGATTTCAGTGCAACAGACATCACCAAAAGTTCAGTGGTATAATATCAGAGACTGTATTAAAATGAACCTTTAAGAAACCCATTCATTGGGAGCTAGGGTGTATCTCAATGGCAGAGCACTTGCCCAGCCTGTGTGAGGCCCTGGATTTGATGCCCAGTACTGCCAAAAAAATTAAACAACAGTGGTCACAACGTGCAATTTGCCCAGTCATGGTGAAGGATCAAGTTAGAATCACTACAACTATCTGGAAAGACCATTTAAATATTCCTGTCTGGGCTAGGGCTGTGGCCCAATGGTAGAGCACTTGCCTAACATGCACAGGCCCTGGTTCCATCCCCAGCACCAAAACCAAAAAGTATTACTCTTCCTTCTTCCAAAAATCTGGATTTTTTCTCGTACCCTGAGTTCAATCCCTGGTACCAAAAACAAAAACAAAAAAAACCACAGAGACCCAAACAACTTTGCAATGCCTCCTAAGGAGACACAGGGGGGCCCTTCAAATGCTCAGAATCCCTTGCCCTAGCAAATCCCCCTCCTACTGGACACAGATGTCCCAGTAGACTTGCCTCCTCTGGGCTGGTCTCGTGCACTGCTGATCCCTCCCGGCCTGGCAGCTGGAAAAATTACAAACAAACCAAAAGATGTGCCATGGAAAAAGTGCTACAAAACTGTCACAAGTGCCTCATCTTTGGCCAGAATAGAACAGGCCCCCTCTCTACAGCGTGACGACCATCACCTGCCAAAGCCACCCGAGGAAGGACGTTCATAGATGAGGCTTAATCCTCCCTAATTTCAAGTGGCGGGGATGCCATCCTGGCGCCTTTTAGAAATTCCAGAAGTATCTAGAGCTACTCAAGACCTGCCACCTACTTACTGTACTTGTGCCGTCAAGGACCCCATCAAGTCAAGTGATGTCCTCAGCTTTTGTCCAGGCCTCTGAAGAAAACGACACAATCACCTCAAATTCCCTTCTGACCATGCCCCTCTGAGAAATAAAGCCACAAACATGAGCTTCCTATTTTATAAACAAAGGGCAAAAAACTAGCAGAGGGTCTTCCCTGGCAGCTCAGGGTGAGGCACTGGGTTTCTTTCCCCTCCCTCCTGAGAGTGGAGGAAAATACCTCCTCACATCTTGGCAAAGCCAAAGGCTCAGCTGGGCATGGTGGCGCACGCCTGTAATCCCAGCACTTTGGGAGGCTGAGACAGGAGGATTGCAAGTTCAAACCCAATCAACTGTTGCTAAGATGCTTAGCAACTCAGTGAGACCCTGTTTCTACATTAAACACAAAATAGGGCTGGGGATGTGGCTCAGTGGTCAAGTGCCCCCAAGTTCAATCCTCAGTACCAAAAAAAAAAAAAAGCCAGAGGCTCTGAATGAAGGCTCAGAGCAGAGCGAGCACCATCCCAGGGAAGAAAGGCCCACCACAGCAGGAGCCTGAGGCCCTGCGAGGCCTCGGGGAGCAGAGCCTGGTCCTCCCTCCTCCCAGGCTCAAGGTTGAAAATATCAACAACATTCCTGCTCACTGTAATCAAATACTTACGCAAAAAGCTATGGAATGTGCAATAATTTGTCAGGCATCCTTTTAGCAGAGTCCACTCAGCAAACTCTGGCAGGGCCCCTTGACCCTGGAGAGTGTGCCCTTTGACCTTATTTGGGCCTCTTTTATGCGAGGCTTCGCTCTGACCAGATGGCTAAACTATCAAAGGGTTTTATGAGTAAAAACTGCTTTCTCAACTCCAGGCTGTATATTTCTTTCCATGCTAATGTGAACTATCCACCCAGAGGCTTTAAATTGAAAACACCAGAGGCGTCCCACAGCGGCCGAGCCACCCCTGCACTGTGTGAGCACCGAGGCCACGGGTGTTTGCAGAGAAAACAGCTGATGCCCAGATGAGGACAATTTCAGCTAAATATTTAAAATAGCCATCAGGAAAGGAATGATTGATTGGGTTTTTGGTTCCAGCCATGATCTTTTATCAAGCTGCCAGCAAATGTGGCTTCTTGCGTAAATTCACACTCTTTCTTCCCCTTCATCCCTTTCTGGGCCTCCACCTTTCAGGAAGGCTGGGTGGCAAATTAAAAATATTTAATTCTTTTTTTTTTTTTTGGTACCGGGGATTGAACTCAGGCGTACTCCACCACTGAGCCACATCCCCAGCCCTATTTTGTGTTTTATGTAGAGACAGGGTCTCACTGAGTTGCTTAGCGCCTCACTGTTGCTGAGGCTGGCTTTGAACCCACAATCCTCCTGTGTCAGCCTCCCAAAGTGCTGGTATAAAACTATTTAGTTCTAATTGCATTTGGGATCGAAAATGATGTCATTTCTCAGTGTTAGATCTCAGGTTAAGTGATGGGAGACACTGTGTTGGCAGGGTGTGCACTTGTGGTTCCTGCTGTGTGATTCCTGGACATTTGCTTAAGAAATTGGCATTACCAGGTGAAGGGACGCACACCTGCAACCCTACCTATTTGGGAGTTTGAGGCAGTAGGATCTTGAGTTCAAGGCCAGCCTTGGCAACTCAGCAAGCCCTGCCTCATAAAAATAAAAAAACCTGGGGATGTCACTCAGAGGTGGGGCATTAGCTAAGCATGTGTAAGGCCCTGGATTCAATCCCCAGTACCAAAAAATAAATGAAACATACAATAAAATAAACATTTTTAAAGGACTTGGGATATAACTCAATGGTAAAGTGCTTGCCCAGCCGGGATGAGGCCTAGGTTCAAATCCCACTACTGCCAAAAACAAAGAAAGAAACGATTGACGTTGAGTTGACTCAAGTATTTACAAGTGCAGCCTGAGGCAGCCTGGATGGCCACCTGAACAGGCTACTGAGAGGAGAGAGAGGACTCCCCCTGAGAAGGTGCTCATGTCCTAGTAGAGGGACAGAGAGGGACACATCAGCCCCAAACAACAGGTGCCAGTAAGTGCTGGGTGAGAACGAGAGGGGCATGTGATGAGGCCACTGCACAGCTGGCATGGTGGAGACGGGCCACACCGGGGAGATGACAAGAGGTCAAGCTCTGCGCCCGGCTCAGGAGGGCACAGCCAGCCCCGTCCACTGGGAACAGCGTGCAGGCCCCATGTGTCGTGCTCGATTTTCTAGTGGCCAGATTAAAACTGGCAAGAAGAAGGAGGTAGAAACGATGTCAACATATTTCATATGTATTTTAATAGTATATGTTATTTGTAATATGATTTTATTTTTAATTGTTAATTTATCTTTATGACCTAAGTTGTTTTAGATTTATTTAATAATATGCTATATTTAACTCCATATGTAATATTTTATTTTCTAGTAGCCATATAGGTAAAAAAAATGGGCGGAAGTAATTTTAATTTTTGGTTTTTGTTTTTGTTTTTGTTTTTGTTGGTGCTGCTGGGGATTGAACTCAGGGCCTTGCGCATGCAAAGCAAGCACTCTACCAACTGAGCTATATCCCTAGCCCTGAATATATTTTATTTTATTTATTATTTTTTAATTTTTTTTAGTTGTCAATGGACCTTCATTTTGTTTGTTTGTTTGTTTGTTTTTACTCGGTGCTGAGGATTGAACCCAGGGCCTCTACATATGCCAGGCAAGCCCTCTATTTATTCAAGAGCTTTTTTATTCATTTTATTTGATATTGAAATTTTTGGTTTGGTTTGGTTTGGTTTTTTGGTACTGAGGATTAAACCCAAGGTTGCTTTACTACTGAGACATATCTTCAGACATTTTTTTTTATTGTTAGACAGGGTCTCACCAAGTAGCTTAGGGTCTTGTTAAGTTGCTGAGGCTGGCCTTGAACTTGAGATCCTCCTATCTCAGCCTCCTGAGTCACTGGGATTATAGGCATACATCACCATGTCCAGGGACTATATTTCTTTTTTCCTCAGTGTTGTTTATTTTGCTTAAAATAATGCTTTCAAGTGCTATCCATTTTCAGGGACTATATATCTTTTTAAAATCTATTTAACAATATCTTTTGTTATACTAAATCTGCATCCCCTACTAGCCAGAATTAGAAAGGTAAAAAGATACAGGTTAAGCCGGGCGCGGTGGCTCACGCTTGTAATCCCAGCACTTAGGGAGGCTGAGACAGGAGGATCGCGAGTTCAAAGCCAGCCTCAGCAATGGCGAGGCACTAAGCAACTCAGTGAGACCCTGTCTCTACATAAAACACAAAATAGGGCTGGGGATGTGGCTCAGTGGTCGAGTGCCCCTGAGTTCAGTCCCTGGTG
>PVHX01017759.1:0-19591 GCA_004024805.1 Geosciurus inauris | reverse complement strand
TACAGGTTAAGCTAATTTTAATAGTACTTTCTACTTTTGTTTAACCTAAACCTATTTTTTTCTTATTTACTTATTTATTTGTTTGTTTGTTTATTGGTACTGGGAATTGAACCCTGAACCCAGTGGTGCTCTACCCCTCAGCTACATCCCCAGCCCTTTTTCTCTCTCATTTTGAGACAGGGTCTAAGTTGACTAAGGGGTGAGCAGCATATACAGCATGAATTCACTGCACAAAGGACTGATCCACGTCCCAGGTGCCTGTAGCAGGATGGCAGTGGATTTCATCACACTCAGAAAGGCATACAACTTAAAACTTATAAATGGTTAATTTCTGGAATTTTTCATTTAATATTTCTGAGCCATAATTGATCATCAGTAATTAAAACTGTGGAAAGCTGGGCTGGGGATATAGCTCAGTTGGTAGAGTGCCTGCCTCACAAACACAAGGCCCTGGGTTCAATCCCCCGCACCACAAAAAAAAAAAAAAAAAAAAAAAAACTGCAGAAAGGAAAACCACTGGTAAGGGGAACTACAATAAATTAAAATTAAGTATAGTTGAAAATCCAGTATCCCTAGCCACATTTCAAGTGTGAGACTGTCATCTGCAGCACATGTCACCCTGTCACCCTCTAGAAACAGCAAGAGCATCCTCTGGAAGCTGGGAAGAGCTTGGCATATTCTAGGAGCACAGGGGGACTGGGAGCTGCAGGGTGCCCTGGCAGGGAAGAGTCAGGGATAGACTGCGGTCACCTTGGGCTCCTTGGATCTCATGGGCTGGGTCAAGTGCTTATGTTTATTATAAATAAATGTTCTTAGCCCCCCAAATGGGCAAAGGGTACTATTTCAAGAGAAAAGTAACACCTTTATATCCTAGAACCCAGAAGCACACCCTCAAGAATGACCCGAGGTTCTAGGAGGCCCCCAGCACTGCAGGATGGCAAGATACTGCAGAGCACCTGTCACCAGAGGAAAGGGAATGTGGAAATGGATTGTGGCCATTCCTGAGAGGGAAGGCACACTACAGGTGAAAAGCACCATACGTGTCACCCTGGTGTGACTCTAAGACAAAATAAGAAGTGAGAGAAGAGCTATTTCTGTAGACGAAAAACACCTCCAACATTTAAAGATACAGGTGACACACACCCGTAGCATGTGGTTGTCATACCAGGCCGGAAGGAAACACATCAACGTCATGCCCACAGTAGCTTTGGGGGAGACTTGGAGGAAGAGTATAGCGAGCTCAACTTCATTAGTAAAGTTTTATTTTTCATTAATATAATATCTGAGTTATTGCAGTACAATTGTTATATTTGCCGATCTTAAGCAGTGGGGCTGTGACGGTTATTATACCATATTCTATTTCTTCCATTTGATTTGCATGTTCTCCAATTTTTTTTAAAAGACTATAATAAAAATTTTAAAAATTTAAAAAAAGAAAAGGAAGCCATCATCTCCATCCTTCATGTATTTTCTGTCCCTGTTTCCTGTAGCTTCCAGAGCTGCTCGTGGCTCATGGTTAGACGTACAGATCAATAACATACCATGTTCACTCAGAACCTTCTGTGGGGGGAAAAAATGAAGGAGAATGCTGCTGGCCTGGCTCAGTGAAATCTGGGGCTGACAAGGGATCTCTGAGCTGTCCATCACTGGCCTCAGCCCCTACTTTCCTCTCCTCTCCTTGTGGCTTCAGGAATTGGAGGCCACATATGCCCCTGGACCTGTAACCATTTGGAGCCCTGAAGGTCAAGCATGTTCCATGTTGAACCAAAAGTAAAATTAAAAAGTTGGAGCCAAGTGCGGTGGCTCAAGCCTGTAATCCCAGCACTTAGGGAGGCTGAGACAGGAGAACCGCGAGTTCAAAGCCAGCCTCAGCAACGGCGAGGTGCTAAGCAACTCAGTGAGACCCTGTCTCTACATAAAACACAACATAGGGCTGGGGATGTGGCTCAGTGGTCGAGTGCCCCTGAGTTCAATCCCCAGGACCAAAAAAAAATTTAAGTTGGCAGTGCAGTTCTCCATGGCAGCAAAGAAAATAAGGACGGTCATCTTCTCTGATGTGGGAGAAGAGGCTCCACCTATCTGTAAAGCCTCTCCACCTGCCTGGTGACCTAATGGGAACAAGGATCGTAACTTCTTCCCAGACCAACATGAGGCTTGAGCACATGATGCAAAAGCCATAGCACACTTGCAAGGGATCCACACAGGCTGTTTTCCCTGTGTCTTTATCTCTTTGTCACTCATGTTGATAGGACAGGTTGACAATGTTGAGGGTGGCTAAGATCTTAGGCTTTGTGATCAGGTAAGCAGGCTGATCCTGGCTTAGCCTTTTGCAAATTCATTAAACAATTCCTTATGGAAAAATGTCTTTCTGAGCCAGGCACAGTGGTACATGCCTATAATCCCAGCAACTAGGGAGGCTTAGGCAGGAGGATCACAAGTTGGAGGCCAGCCTCAGCAACTTAGTGAGACTCTGTCTCAAAAAATATCTTAAAAGGGCTGGGGATGTGGCTCAATGGTAAAGTTCCCCTGGGTTCAATCACTAGTACCAAAAAAAATCAAATAAAATCAGTCTAAGCAATCAATATAGACCATCATATATCTTTTTAAAAATATCTTCACATCTTTAGAAGCATACTTCTGAAGACCTGCAATTTGTTTATTTTTGTTTGTTTTGGTTTGGTTTGTTGTTTTTTTTTTTTTTTTTTTTGGTACTAGGGATTGAACTCAGAGGTACTCGAGCCACATCCCCAGCCCTATTTTGTGTTTTATGTAGAGACAGGGTCTCATTGAGTTGCTTAGCACATTGCTGTTGCTGAGGCTGGCTTTGAACTTGCAATCCTCCTGTCTCAGCCTCCCACAGTGATGGGATCACGGGCCCCTGCGCCCGGCTGCTTATCCAACTGAGTTTCTCAGTGGCAAATGGTGCAGCTTCATTGAGTTACAACTGTAAACTGAAGAATATGAGAAGGCACACAGGAGGCTGCTTCATAACATCTGTAATTTATCCAGGGTTTGTCCTGGCCTTTGATTTGGGGGCTGTCTAGTGTTCCCCCTGATTGCATTAGGAGCAGCCCGAGGGGTCAGATGGAATTGCAAGGTCCTGGAATCAGTTAGCAGTGGAGACTGCCCGCGTGTGAAGGGCAGGGGAGAGGGCTTTATCGAGTCCTCCTCCAGGACCCGAACAGCAGCTCTGCCAGGTGACCTTGAGAGAGGACAGAACATGCGTCAAGACCTGCAACCTGTGCAGTCACTTGGGGTTCTGAATTCAGAAGAGTTCCACGCTGGTTTAAATTCTTAATAATATTTGAAGGGGAGGCCCTACATTTGCATTTTTCATTGGTCTCTACAAATTCTGTAGCTGGTCCTGGACCTTAAGAAATCTGAGGCTTTGCTCATCCCCAGGTACCACTGTGACAGTTATAATGTCACAAGTCTATTGTACACCCAGGAAACAAGTCTGATCCCAGATGACATAAATGACCCAAACAGCTTACACAACTATCTCATTTAATTCTCCCATCCACCCGTTTTAGAGAGGATAAAACTGAGGCTTGAAAATAGTGACACAGTTTGTTTAACAAGCACTTACTATACGCCAATCATCTTGAAGCACTTTTTTACATAATCCCACTGACTTTTCACCATAATCCTGTGAGATGGTTATTACTAATTTGATCACATTTTAATTCTTCTTATAGATCCAAGTGATTAAGTAAGAAAAAGAATAGAGTGGCCCAAACAAAACACAAGGAAGAGGGGAATGAAAGTCATTTGTAAAATAAAATAGAAAAGATTTGACAGAAGAAAAAAAGCTGGCTAAGCCAGAGCTTGTTCTTTGAAAAGACTAATGATCAAAACAAGTCTAGTTAGACTGGTGAAAACAAATGAAAAAGAACATAGAAATAAACATATTAGGGATAAAAAGATGGCTTAACTACAGATCCAGCGCAGACTAACAATTGAAATTTACTATCATAAAAAATTTCATGCCAAATAAGATGAATGTTGAAAAGTTAACGGCTTCCTGCAGACACACCGTTTATCAAAACTGAACCAAGAGAATCCAGAAACCTCAAATGCCCACACACTGTCGAGGACATTGAATTGGTAGCTACCGTGTACGTGTGTACGTGCATACATACATGTGCACGCACGCACGCACACACCAGGCCTGACGAGGCTTACAGTCTAGCAGACATTTAGGAAACAGGAAATGAGTGACTATTTTCTGCTGCCTACTTCTGATAGCTAGCACTTATTGAGCACTTGCTGTATACCAAGCACTATGCTAAAAACTGTACATGCATGATTTCATTTAAGTGAGCGGTTGTTACCCTCATTTCATCGAGGAAACTGATGTCCAAAACTTGCCCAGAGTCACGCAAATGTAAACGGCAGGGTTGAGATTTGAACCAGGTCAGTTCCACAACTAGCAATTCTTACCTCTTTGTGCAGCTGTGGCCCAGACCTGGGTGAGGGAAGCCTCATGTCTGGGCCTAAAGGAGGAAGAGAGCAAGACCCCGAGGTCTCTGGTCTTGCCCAGAGCCTGTTTCAGTGGCTGGGTATTCGGCAGTCACCTGACTGAGCTCCATGGAACTCACATCAGTTTTTCGGGTGAGGTGTTTGTTAAGATCCTCTTGAGAGATAACTGTCACAGGAGGGGTGTCGTCCTTGGGGACCTGAAGGTAACTGGGATTGGAGACCTGGCCTGACATGTCTCTCAGCCCCATGATCAAGAACAAGACAGCTGCATAAGCATGAGAATCCTGTGCTGTTTGTTTATATTTACATGTGAAATCTCATTATGGCAAAGGCCATTTTCAATCTTTAAAAAGGAAGCCACATGTTGCCAGGCATGGTGGGGCATACCTGTAATCCCAGCAACTAGGGAGGCTGAGGTAGGAGGATAACAAGTTCTAAGGCCAGCCTCAACAATTTAAGAAGACCCTGTCTCAAAATTAAAAAAAAAAAAGTCTGAGGATGTAGCTCAGTGGTAAAGCACCCCTGGGTTCAATCTCTAGTGCCAAAAAGAACAAAAAGAAAGAAAGAAAAAGTAGCTCTGAAACTGAAGCTCCATAAGCCAAACAAATCCATCTGAGCCTCTATTTAAGCCATTATTTCTGATCTGAGTTTTGGGGATAATAAGAAACAGGGCTGAAGGGGTGGAAATGCCCAACATCGTTGACCCAGCGTCCTCAGTGGGTTGGGCCTGTGCTGGGTCTTACGTCTGTGATAGAAGTCTGATGATTAGGCCCATCCTAAGGGCTCAGAGAACTGACGTGATTTGCTCAAGGTTGCAGAGGGGACAACTGCGGACTTGAGATCAGGCTAGCTTTCATTTCAGACCAGACCTCACGCTGCCTCTTCATGGCAGCCAGGACAGTCATTCCAAAGTGGGACTTCTGTGCTATCACCCTGATCCCCACCATGGCTCACCAGTGGCTACTGGGACAGCCAGTGATTTAGGAAACGCTTTCCAAAATACATGTCTTTAAAAAAGCAATTTGGAATATTGTTTATTTTGCAAATACACATTTTTTAATGGCCTTGATGCGTGAAAACCTGCATGTTTGAGGATTTTCTTAATTTCAGTAAATATCTGGCACTTCCCGTGATGAGTGGGAACTTAGGTGGTCTACAACCAAAAGTGCATTTCTTAGCCTACTTTTTATTATGGAATAAGTTTAGATTTACAGACAGGTTGCAGAGACATCAGAGTCCCCATCTGCCCCACAGCTGGCTTCCCCTCACCTGGTGCACTTACTATTGTTAAGAAACTGATGTTGGTACATTACTATTCACTAACCTGCAGACTTTCATTTGGATTTCATAACAGATGCATTTTTAAAGGACTTTTCATTAATATTTGTTCAACACCTATTATGTGCCAGACAATGTGCCAAACATTTTGTGTCCTCTTTCATTCAAGCAGCCGCCTGGTGGGACAGCCACTTTCCTTATCCCTACTTTACAGATGGCTGTCCTTCTAGCCACCCAGAAAACCTAACTCAAGCCCAGAGACACCATTCATTCATTCATTCAACAAACATTTAAATTCTTCCTCAACTGTTCCCATTCTCCCCACCCACCACCGCTACCAATGATCTGCCCCTTTCAATGAATTCCAGTCACTTGAAACACAAGACTCACAATGCAGATGACTTCAAAGCCCAGGTAGGGGTCAGGAATGGTGCAGCAGGCCAAGTGGGAACTCTGGTGACCAGGAAGGCCATTCCTGCCCCCAGGGCCATGTCCGCATGTCTCTCTCCAGTCAATCTTGTTCTCGTTCACAGGCTGCAGCCAGTGGTCTCTATGGAGAAAGGCAACGAAAGCCTCCCCTTTCCATCCTCCAAGGAAAGCCGGATGTTAACATTCACACATGAATTTTTCCAATCTCACAAACTTTTGGTAGGTCAGACATCACATATTGCAGAGTTTTAAACTGTACAAGAAATTCATATCTAACATCAATGTTTATAGCAACTCAATTCACAATAGCTAAGCTATGGAACCAAACTAGGTGACCTTCAACCAATGTATGAATAAAGAAAATATGGTACATATATACAATGGAATATTACTCAGCCATAAAGAAGAATGAAATTCTTCATTCTTCTGGTAAATGGATGGCACTGGAGACTATCATGCTAAGTGAAATAAGCCAGTCCCAAAAAACCAAAGGACGAATGTTCTCTCTGATACGCGGATGCTGAGTCAGAATAAGGGGGGCCAGCCAGGCGCAGTGGTGCATGCCTATAATCCCAGCACTTTGGGAGGCTGAGACAGGAGAATCGCAAGTTCAAAGCCAGCCTCATCAATGGCGAAGCACTAAGCAACTCAGTGAGACCCTGTCTCTACATAAAACACAAAATAGGGCTGGGATGTGGCTCAGTGGTCGAGTGCTCCTGAGTTCAATCCCCAGTACCAAAAAAATAAATAAAAAGAAAAAAGAACCATCAGTGCCAAGGCGGCAGAAGGAAACCTGAGATGGGCAAAGGAATCCCTGTCCAGCTGCACTCTGGGTGGCTGAGAATCTGGCCACAGGAGTGGCCTGGGGGCTTCATCAATGCTGGGTGGCTACCCACACCTGTGGCAGCATGGATGGGCAGACAGGTTTCCCCACAGCCCTGGGTGTGGATCCCGGGCTCCCCACTCAGAGACTCTTCACCCCTCACCCCCAGGATCATCTGACACAGCAGAGAAACCAAGCAAATGGCTAAAGCCATTCCTTTTCTGTACTTTACCTTAAACCATGTTCTGTGACATGCCCGAGCATGCGTATTCTTTAAATTTCTAAAATTAGCCATGCAAGTGATCTAGTTGCTTCTGTACCTCCACCAGAACCCAATCAGAATTCTTAAATCGACAAATAGCTACAGTGCTACTGACTCAGACCTAATGGCCAAAGCCTGCTATTCTTTTCCTGGCCCAGTGTGACCCTGTACACACGTTCCCAGTGGTTCCTATGAGTGAGTGTGTGCGTGTGCGTGTGCGTGTGCGTGTGTGTGTGTGTGTGTGAGATATGGGCGTGTGTGGTTTTGGTTTAAAGACACAAAGGGTGGGCTAGCAATCTAAATCTAAATGGACTTTTTGAACTGGGCACACATTCAGGGCTTATTATTTAATTTTCTTTGTGTGTTTTCAACCAACTAGTTAAAAGTATCAGTCACAGCACGTCAGAAAGGTGGAGTGATGGAGTTCTTTAATATCTGTCCCCTTGCCTCCCACGCCTTCGGAAAACAATGAGAACGCAGCTCCTGTGCTTATCAGCCAGCCCGGCATCTGGTTCCCCGGAGTAAATCACTTCAAGGAAAGGAGTCCAGATGACAGTGAGGATTTCGGGTAATTCTCTTGAAACATCCACACCAACACCCTCCCATGAATGCTGGGGATTAGACGGGGAGACGTCACCAGCTCTTGCGGGCACTTTATTATTGGCCAGCCTTCCCACTTGCAGCTAAAATGTCTTACAAAAGAACTCAGCAGCCAGCCAGACGCGGTGGCACACGCCTGTAATCCCAGCACTTTGGGAGGCTGAGACAGGAGGATCGCAAGTTCAAAGCCAGCCTCAGCAATGTCGAGGTGCTAAGCAATTCAGTGAGCCCCTGTCTCTACATAAAACACAAAATAAGGCTGGGGATATGGCTCAAGGGAGTTATCATAATGCAAAGCAGTCTCAAAACCTAAAAAGAAAAATGTGACCAGCTTAAGAGAAATTCAAGACAATTACAAGTTCAGCCCATCTGGGAAATTTGCTTGTTTAACTTTTTTTTTTTTTTTTTTGAGCAGGGTGATGTCATCTATTAGGCAAAAAAAGAAACAAAAATAAATTCATAAAAGTCACAAAAAGTAGACAGTGAAAAGTCTTCCCTCCGTCCCCAGGCTCCTGGGTCCCCTCAGAGAGGATAAATGGTAGCTGTTTGCACACAAACCCCTTGGTGCTGTGAATTTGATCAGAGGATATTCTATGTCGTATTTGAATGCTCCCAAAGGCTCCGGTTATGTGTAATCTAGGTTTTTCCCCCTGTAGGTTTCTTGATTTCTAACATTTAAAATGGAGATTTCAGCAGGACCTTTATTAGTTACCTACAGTGGTGACCTTGGGCCAAAGAAAGGGGAAGGCTGGATCCTGAAAGTGTCATCCAGCTGCCTCCAGGGTTTGAACACGCATAACCACTGCCATTGAGGCCCGGCTGGCATCCAGCAGGAGATCACACCAGGCCATTCTGCTTGACACCGTGGGAGTCTAGGCTCTGGTGCCAAATTCCTCACGACTGGGGCATCTCACAGGAATGCCAGACAGCAGCGTGCCCCACCGTGGGTTTTGCTCCTTGGATTGCCTCCCTCCCACAGCCTCCGCTGGCCTCCACACTGGCCTCCACGCTGGCCTCCACGCTGGCCTTGAAGGTTCAAGCTGGTTCACACAGCAGGGACAGTTCCTGCAGCAAGGCACTTCCCCCACCTTTTTGGCATGATCTCACTGTTCAGGTTCCAGCTCAAACTTCACCTCCTCAGGGAGGCCTCCCTGACTGCCCTCACTGAACCTGGCACACACCTGCTCTGTTGCTTTCTTTTTTTAATTAGTTCTAATCAGGTAGGCATGACAGCAGGAAGCTGTTCCATTCATCGCACACAAACAGAGCAGAGTTTTCACCTCGCTGGTTGTCCACGAAGTACAGTCACACCACTCATGCAGTCATACATGTAACTAGGGTCGTGGTGTCCGTCTCATTTCACCACCTTCCCTTCCTCCTGCCCCTCCCCCCACAAGCTGTCACTTTCTACCCTAGTTTCTGGTGGGGATCATGTGGGTTGCCATTGAGCACATGCACCAATCGCTTTGTCCCTTGCCCTGTGGCTCACCTGTCGCCCACTAAACTGGGATCTCCACTGGAGCCTGTGGTCCACTCCCTCTACGGTCCCCAGCAACTTAACACAGAGTTTCCTCAAGTCCCGCTGATGGAGTCATGGAAACATATGGACCCATCTACTTTGACAAAAATAAGGAAATCGTCTATACTTCGTGGGCTGGAATCGCTCGGCTGGTGTTCCCATGAGAAGAAGCGGCAGGCTCCGAGAACTCCATGGTATTCCAGGACTGTCTCGAGTTCTGCCTCTTCCACAGATGTGACCTTCGCTCCCCTTCACGACCTCAATTTTCTCATCTACAAACAGGCACAATGATTATGTGCCATGTTTTCCCAAAGATGCAAAGTGGGGCTGAGGATGTAGCTCAGTGGTTGGGCTCTAGGCCCCAGCTCAATACCCAGCACCTCCAAAGACAAACGAGAGGCCAGGGGTTCCCACTAGGCCTGCCCCACACTAACACTCTTTGAAAGGACCTGGAGCCGGGCGCGGTGGCGCAAGCCTGTAGTCCCAGCACTTTGGGAGGCTGAGACAGGAGAATCGCGAGTTCAAAGCCAGCCTCAGCAATGGCGAGGCACTAAGCAACTCAGTGAGACCCTGTCTCTACATAAAACACAAAATAGGGCTGGGGATGTGGCTCAGTGGTCAAGTGCCCCTGAGTTCAATCTCCAATACCAAAAAAAAAAGAAAAGAAAGGACCTGGTATCTTCGTTTTTCCTATTTGCCCCTAACAATGTCAACTTCCACAAGGGAAAGATTTTGATCTGTGCCGCCCAGATAGTGCTTAGATGTAGCATTTCTTGGCAACCCTCACCAGAGGCTGTTTTGAAAAGAAATGAGATAATACATATAAAGTGTTTAGAACGGTGTGTGAAATAGATGAAGCATTTACTATACATTAGTGGCCATTATTATTTTGACTTTTGTCATGTGAACTCAAGTTTCTGACACTTTCTTTTTTTTTGGTACTGGGGATTGAACTCAGGGGCACTCGACCACTGAGCCACATCCCCAGCCCTATTTTGTGTTTTATGTAGAGACAGGGTCTCACTGAGTTGCTTAGCACCTCGCCATTGCTGAGGCTGGCTTTGAACTCGCGATTCTCCTGTCTCAGCCTCCCTAAGTGCTGGGATTACAGGCTCCAAAACAATTTTTAAAAATAAAAATAAAAATAAACTGGATGTGGTGGCTCAGGCCTTTAATCCCAACAATTTGGGATTAAGAGGATTGCAAGTTGGAGTCCAGCTTTGGCAACTTAGCGAGTCCCTGACTCAAAATAAAAAATAAAAAGGCCTGAGGATGCAGCTCTGTGGTTGACCACCACTGGCTTCCAATACCAGTACCAAAAAATCCCCAGTATCAAAAAAATAACATATAGCTGAGCGCAGTGGCACACATCTGTAATCCAAGCAGCTTGGGAGGCAGGAGGATCATGAGTTCAAAGCCAGCCTCAGCAAGGGCGAGGCGCTAAGCAACTCAGTGAGACCCTGTCTCTACATAAAACACAAAATAGGGCTGGGGGTGTGGCTCAGTGGTCGAGTGCCCCTGAGTTCAATCCGCGGTCCCAAAAACTAAAAATTAAAAAAATAAATAAAAAACATAAAATAAAAGGTGTTTTTAAAATTGTAAGACAATTGTGTTAAAATATAAGAAATAAAAGCATCAGTAGCCACTGAAAGCATTCATTTCACTTGAGCTGGAGGTGTCGCTCAGCGCCACAGCACTTGCCTGGAGCATCCCGAAGGCCCCACACCACCAAAACTAAACAAAACCTGAACCAAGCACATTGGCTTGATCTTAATCTGAATATTACCACGTTTATATTTATTGTACAACACAACACCATAACCTCAATGTCCCTTTCCTTATGTGAGTAGAGATGGTTGAGCACTGGATCTGAGTTCGGGATCCCTGTGACCCCGCAGGCATGGGAAGTCCCTTCCCTGCGGGCCCTCCTGACCGTCCCCGCCCCTCTCAAAATAAATAAACCCAAGAGGTCCACAGCTGCCGCCAGAGCAAGGAGGTATCTTTGCAGTCAGAATGGAGGAGCAAAGCTGCTTAGTCCCTGTGACTGCCAGGACACCCCTGATTCCTGAAAGTTCCAGTTTGACACTTGATTTCCTAACAAACAGATAAACAATGAATTTCTGCGCAGAAAAGAAAATCCTCACCTCCCCGCCCAACGAGGGGTGTCAGTGGCTGTGCGTGGATTGTAAAGCTCTGGGCCGTGACGGGCGAGGACTCACGGTGCGTCTGAAGGGATAAGGGCAGATAAAGTGTATCAAAGGGGTCCTTGACACATGGGATGCTACGCAGGCCTGTCTCCCCCAGAGCATCTCTGCCCTGACTGACAGGGGATTAGTCCGCGGGGGGGCCATAAACAAAGGCCGAGCAGGCTTGAGACCCAACACCTGGCTGCAGCATTGGGCCAGCCCGCGAAGCTGTGCGCTCTGCTGCACGCTGAGAGGGGACCGGCTCTCCCCACAGCCGCCCCAAGGGCCCCTTCCGCAATGCAGGGCCCCTGGCTTGCAGCCCCTTCTCTTGGATAAACACGTTTGTTAAATCGGTTGGGATTTTGATTGTTTGTGTTCTGTGCTTGGGAGCCAGGCAAGCCGAAGAGCATATCCTGCTGTGCATTCTTACAGACAAGGGTCTCAGATGACAAGCAAATGTGGTGGGTGGACCCTGTTTGGATCCCAATTCCAATGCATCCAGGGGAAAGCAGAGGTTTTTCACATGCTGGAGCGATGGGAAGAGGGCCTGGGGGTTAGGGAATATGGGGACCTCATTACTTTGTTTGTGAAAGTGATAGTGTCCTTGCATATGGCATTTATCTTTTGTAAATAAAGTGGATTTTTTTTGATACACGAATGTTAAAGTACATAAGACAAAATGTCATGAAATGTATCATATGTTTTAAAATACTTAGAGGGGAAAATATAGCAAAATCTTGCTAATTACTGAGCCTGGGTGATGACCAAGGAGTTGCTAGGGGTGTTCGCGGCACTGAACTATTCACTATACTTTGGACTGTGCATGAATTGTTTATTTGTTTTTTGTTTTGTTTTCCAGTACTGAGGGTTGAGTGCAAGGCCCCTGGCATGCTAAATAAAGTGCTCTACCACTGACCTATATCCCAGGCCTAAGTGTAAATAATTATTATGGGCCCAGCATGTACACAGCCCCAGGTTGCATTGCAGCACCAAAAAATGAAAATATAAAAAGAAACAATGATAATAATGGTAATAATAAGATTTTCTCAAAGTGTCCAAAGCGTGTCAGTGGTGTATGAAAACTCACGGGCCCCTCACCCAGTCGGCTCTAACTCCTCCAAAGATAGATCCTTGACTGTGTAGCCTTTTCAATTCATGGGGAATATGGGGCATCATTATTTTGTTTGTGAAAGTGATAGTGTCCTTGTATATGGAAGAAATAAGTTGAAGAAATGGCATTTTAACAAGAGCTCTAGAAAACAATATTTATAAATGAGTTTAGAAATAGGAAAGAGCCAGGTGTGGTGGCGCGGGCCTATAATCTCAGCAACTCCGGAGCCTGAGGAGGAACACAAGTTCAAGTCCAGCCTCAGCAAATTAGTGAGGCCCTATCTCAAAATAAAAAATTAAGGGACTAGGGTTGTAGCTCAGTGGTAAAGCATCTGCCTAGCTTGTGTGAGGCACTGGGTTCAATTCTCAGAACTACATATAAATAAATAAAATAAAGGTCTATCAAAATCTTAAAAAATATTTTTATAAATAAAAGGGCTGACAACGTGGCTCAGGGGTTAAGCGCCCCTGGGTTCAATCTCCAGTACGAAAAGAAAAAGAAACAGGAAAGAGAGTGCTGGAGAAATTTTGCCTAGCAATTGTCAGTTATTGTGGCTGGATATAGAAACATGCTGATTTCAATGGTGGGCATGGAACCCAGAAACCCACTACCACTAAGCTATGTCCCTGGTTCTTTTATTTTATTTTTTTTTATTTTGGGACAAGGTCTAAGTTGGCCAGGCTAGGCTCAAACTTGTAATCCTCCTGCCTAGGCCTTCTGAGTGGTTGGGATTACAGGTGTGCTTGACTGTACCTGGCTTGATTTGACAGTTTAAAAGGAGCATGGCACTGGAAGAAAACACGTTGTTAGTCAGGCGCGGTGGCACACGCCTGTAATCCCAGCACTTTGGGAGGCTGAGACAGGAGAATCGCAAGTTCAAAGCCAGCCTCAGCAACGGTGAGGAGCTAAGCAACTCAGTCCCTGTCTCTACATAAAACACAAAATAGGGCTGGGGGTGTGACTCAGTGGTCAAGTGCCCCTAGGTTCAATCCCTGGTACAAAAAACAAAAAAACAAAAAAACACATTATTTTTTTTTAATTTTTTTTTTGTTTAGTTGTAGATGGACACAATGTCTTTATTTTACTGCTTTGTATGTGGTGCTGAGGATCGAACCCAGGGCCTCATGCATGCAAGGCAAGCGCTCTACCACTGAGCTACATTCCCAGCCCCAAAACCACATTATTAATAATAAGTTTAATAGTTCACTTTTCAAGAAATGCCAAAAAAGAGAACACTGCATCTGTTTGGGAATCAACATGAAATTTTTGGCAACTCTGGGTCAAAAGAGACTGTGTCCAACAACAAGAGTATTATAATATGTAATAATGTGTCATATATTTTTTCAGTCATATATATTCATACCCTAAATATATATATACAATATTATAATATATATTATAATGTAACATTTAGGTTTGGGTTTATATATAAGGGACACTGAACCAAACACTTTCTTATGCATGAGCTAATTTAATCGTGTGAATTATTACCCCCACTTCACAAAGATTGCCCAAAAGTCTCCTACTAGATTGAGGCAGAGCAGAAATTTAAACGAAAACATGGCAAAACCCCTGAGAATCATCTACACCAGGGAACCCAAAACTGATCAGTTGCTTGATTTTTTTTTCTAATATTTTTTTTAGTTGTCCATGGACCTTTATTTAATTATTTTATTTATTTATATGCAGTGCTGAGAATTGAACTCAGGGCCTCACATATGCAAGACAAGCACTCTACCACTGAGCCACCACCCCAGCCCAGTTGCTTGATTTTTATGGAAAGGGGCCCTAAATCCCTGATAGCTTGGTGGGAGCTCACGGCCTTCTGTTGGCTTCTGAGACAGCAGAGCCCCAGATTTTCCCAGGATGGCACAGAATTTAAAATAATTCTCATATGCAGGCATTATTGGGAGAAACACACTGACACTTAAAAAAGAGGGAACCAAACCTTTCTCAGCACCTTGTGGGGCTTTTTTTTTTTTTTTTAATTTTTTTAGTTGTAGATGGACATGACATCTTTATTTATTTTTATGTGGTGCTGAGGATCGAACCCAGTGGCTCACGCATGCAAGGCAAGCGCTCTACCACTGAGCCACCACCCCAGCCCTTGTGGGGCTTTGAATTGCTTCCCAGAAAGTAAATAAAACATTATCCTACTGACCCTAAACCAAACTATCGAGAGAAAATTTTTTTTAAAAAAAGGAAATCAGTTGCCCAAACATGTGATTCGACTTGCGTCGCATGGAACACATCCAGCAAGTGGCATGAGCAGGGACCTTCCTTGGATAAGTCTTAACACTGAAGGGGACAGTCACTGCACATGTCTCCACAGCCACCAAGGAAAAGAAAAACAACTGAAGGCAATGACAAGTTTCCCCTTAAATTGCAGAAACATAAATTACGTAATGTCGCCCACAAAACTGCGAAGATGAGCACAGGCTACCAAATCGCCTCATTCTCAAATGCAGTTTTCCTCCTCAGACAGTAGGCTTGTGTCTTAGAACCAAGTGCATGCTGCAAGTTAATTGGTACATGTTTTTCTTTCTGAATAGTACAGAAAAGAAGTATGTGATTTACAGTCTTACAGTGTCCTGGAGTCAATGAACTAATGTATCAGGAAACCAGTCACATCTGCCTGGCTCTCCCTAATAATCCCAGTCTATAGCTGAAGAATCTGTTTTAGGAGATTCAACTTGAGTACACATGTTGCTTCATAATCGCGGCAAACAAAAGAGTATCAGGCCAAACTGCGTGAACAACTCAAAGAAAAACTGGATGCGCGGCCGGCAGCCTCCAATTGCTTATTTAAGAAGCGAAGCTGAATTGTTTGGTTATTGCACTGCCTGCTACCCCAGCCATCCATCCTAAAGTTTAAATCTGCTGGATGTGATTTGCTTAGACTACAGAAATGGCTCAATCTTTCACATTGCCTTGCAAAAGTTTGGTCTCTGTTCAGCACCGGAGCAGAACATAATGGCATGTGTGAACCGTGTGTATCAGTGGAGAGCCCCTTGAACTCCGCCTTATGGGAACAAAGGGTCTCCAAGATGCATCCGAGTCGCAGATGTCGAGTTATCTGAAGGGTCAGAATGCCAATTAGATATTGAACATGGCAGGAGGAGGGAGGAGTTTCCAAAACAAACCCCGGATGAATAGGCGCAGTCCCCGAGTTGCGGCTTAGGTCCTGCTGTTCTTTTGTACAATGATTTGTGGCAAATTTGTTTTGTCACTGAGGCATAATTCCCCCTGGGTCTTAAAGTGATTTTGTAATCACCCAAAGAATTTTTTATTTAAATATGATTTTCCTAATCAAATCCTGGATATAAAAAATTCTTATCTTAAAAATAAATTTGAACACGTTACAATACCCACGTAGAGAGCAATCTCATACGGAAAACTAGAAACCAGGAGTCAAGAGGGAGAAAATAATTAAATTTAAATAAATTTTTGCATAGAAATCTGAAAGAATTCGGGAGATCATTTTTCACATTTTTTTTTTAAAAAGCAGCTTACCATTGGATTCAGCCAGGTACAGATGTTGCCAATTTTTTGGTTTTATAAGATAGGGGTATAATTTTAAATCTCAGAAGCCCAGAGAGGGGGAAAAAAATGTGGGAACCCTGATATCCCCAGTGCTTCTGTGGCTCATTACACATTTGTCTGGGTGTTGCCTTCAGGGGCCACTGGAGGGGAAACAAAGCCAAGCGGGACCACAGTGGCATTCGGTTAAAGTGATTTCGTTATTTTTTCCCTTGAAACCACCCACATTTAGTGAAGTGAGGTCGCTGAGCGGGGGCCCCACCACGGGGAGAACCGAGTACCGGGCCCTGGAACACCAGAGCCACACCAGCAAAAGAAAACAAGGCTTCAGGGACTTAAATCAGTCGTTCTGTGGCCAAATTATTTAGTTCTATCTTGACCTTTGCAGGTCAGATCTGACGATTTATGCTATCTGCTGCAGCTTTCCTTTCTCACTGCTCTGCCTGTTAACAATTCTGACCCAACGCCCTCCCAGCCTGCAGCGCCCTCCTATTAAACAATCGCTAATTACCCCTGGAACATATGCTCCCGTTTTAAAATGTCATTTGAATAAAAGCCCCAAACTGAAGTCCTCCGTTTGCTTCATGCATGAAAGCAAAGCATAAGCGTTCGGACATCTCCGAGAAGCCAAACGCTGTCAGATTTGAGGGCTAAGTGGAAAATAACCTATCTTGCTCTAATTATTCACTTGGAAATTGCTTAGACTAGACCGTTCCTAAAAATAAGTATTAAAAGCAGCGAAGAGTCTCTTTGAAGCACATTGTTAAATATGCTACTTAAAGTTCCTGCAGACAATATCCTTCTGTGCTTGCTCAAGTTCTTAAATGTAAAAATATTCCATAACATCCCCCTCCTTCTTCATCCATCCTAAACACAAGTGTCAATTATGTTCCAGACGCTGCATTAGATACCGAGATACAGGAGTGAGCAAGGTAGCCAGAATTCTCTGGAAAAAAAAAATGGATTTTTTTTTATCGGCATTAAAATGCTACATTTGTTAGGGAACAATTAAAAGATAAACAGATGTTCACATTTCCAGTGTTTTCCAGGAAGCGAGATGAAGATGAAGTTATACGTCAGGGCATATGATTAACTTTCCACAGTTTCTCTTAGATTGTATTTAAAACAAAAATATAAAATTTTATTGCTCACTTAAACAAAAGATGTATAATTTGTTTTCGGTCAAAACAGCCAGAGAGGAGAAATTAAAATAGTTCAGCTAAAAAAAAAAAAAAAAAAAAGAGTAATTTAGCTAAAATAATAATTCAGATAAAATAATAACAATCCAGCTAAAGATAATAATCCAGCCGACCCATGTGATTGACATTTCACATGGGAATTTCCAGATTGGTTGCAGCCCCTGGATCCCAGTGTAGGTCGTGGGCTTCAGAGCCGCACTGTCCCCGCGTCATCTGAGAAACCCCTGCTCTGGTGAGGAGGTTGCAGCAACCAGGACCAGAACAGGAGGTCATTCCCCGTGACTTCCGGACTTCCTGCCCTTTATGTCCCCTGCACATAAACCTCTAATTCATTTCAGAATGCAAAGGTCGCCACAAAAAATTGAGGCTAAATATACCCCTTTGTCCAGCAGAAGGATCACAGAGACCTTTTTTCTTCTTTTTGCCATAATGTGGCCTTGGCCAGGTGTTTCCCATGTCTGACTAGCCACATTGAGAGTGTTTACAGACCTCAAGACTAGCAAGCAACATTGATTTAAAATAAACCTTTTTTTTTTCCTTTGGAATGATTGATAGATTTATAGAAAAGTTTCCAGGTTGATACAGGGAGTGGCTGTTACCTCGAGTCCCCTAATGGTAACTTCTTACCTACCCATGGTATGTGTGCCCAAATCAGGAAGTGGACATGGGCACAATACTATTAATGGAATGTGACTCTATAATGCAACTCTATAGGTGTACCTCATTTTCCCACTAAGATCCTTATCCAGGATCCAATTCTGGATACCATGTTCATTTAGGTATTTATAGACTTGCAAATTCAAATGTGCTGTGGTTTACTACTGGAAAATGTATTTGGAGGGCTAAGGGTGGAGGGTGCAGCGACACAGAGCTCATCCAGCATATTCAAGGCCTGGGTTCTATACTCAGCACTTGCTGGGGTGGGGTGGAGAATTGGAAATGAAAATTACAGAATAATTTTAAGAGACATTTTAGGAGTAAAAAGTCTGAATTTATTTTAACCAGAGATAGAAGGGGAAAATATTCACATTTCACGTACGATTTAAATTTAAAGAGAATAGCCAGGCATGGTGGCACACACCTGTAATCCCAGCGGCTCAAGAGGCTGAGACAGGAGGATTGTGAGTTCAAAGCCAGCCTCAGCAACAGTGAGGTGCTAAGCAACTCAGTGAGACCCTGTCTCTACATAAAACACAATGTGGCTCAGTGGTCAAGAGCCCCTGAGTTCAATCCCCCAAACCCCCCCCCCAAAAAATTAAGCAGAATATGTATTTTCTCAGTTGAGAAATTCTCTTTACCCAACTAAGGAAATGTATATTTTTTTCAAATTCTAAAAAGAACAGAAAAAAGAGACTACCTTGGAGATTAAAACACCAAGATTCCATCTTGGTCTTCACGTCTGCGACAGCTAACGTTGACGATACTGGTGGTTGCATTTTTAGCCTCCCATGCCTCGGTTTCCTTGCCATGGGATGATCCTTCTCCTTTCCCATGGAGTGGGTTAAGGCGCAGACTCTGTTAATTGGACTTTCTGGTTCAATCTAAGCCATCCCACTTTTTGGCTATTAGATCCTTGAAAAATTACTGGACCTAACATCTCTTGCTTTGGTTTCTCATCTGTAAAATGATAATAATGACAGTGCCCACTCCAGAGAATTATTACAGGGACTAAATGAGATGACATGTGTAGAACACTTAGGACAGCATCTAGCATCCTCACATAAACGTTTATTATTATTATTTGGGGATTTTTCTAAGAATTAATTATATTAAGCCAGGCAGGGTGTTGCATACCTGCAATTCCAGTGACTATGGAAGCTGAGGCAGGATAGCAAGTTCTAGGCCAGCCTCAGGAACTTAGAGAGGCCCTAAGCAACTTAGCCAGACCCTGTCTCAAAATTTAAAAAAAAAAAAGGGTTGGGGATGTTGCTCAATGGTACAAAAAAAAAAAAAGAATTAAGAGCCGGGCACAAGCCTGTAATCCCAGCACTTAGGGAGGCTGAGACAGGAGAATCGTGAGTTCAAAGCCAGCCTCAGCAACGGCGAGGCGCTAAGCAACTCAGTGAGACCCTGTCTCTACATAAAACACAAAAAATGGGGCTGGGGGTATGGCTCAGTGGTCGAGTGCCCCTGAGTTCAATCCCTGGTACCAAAAAAAAAAA
>PVHX01017758.1:0-38996 GCA_004024805.1 Geosciurus inauris | reverse complement strand
GACTTCCTACAGGGATAATATCTACCTGTCAGGGTTGTGAAAGTGAAATAATGTATGTGAAAGCAACAGCACAGTGCCTGGCACGCAGCAGGTGTTCACTGTAGAAACGATATTGTTATTACTATGCACTAGTCACTGTTCTAAGTATATTCCATGTTCCTGAGTTTAATACTGAAGAGAAGACCTAATGGGATGATGCTTCAGGGAAATTTTTTCCTGTATTCTACACATGTACCTATCTTCTTTATTCCTATCTCTCTCTATATCAGTCCATTCATCCATCCACTATCTATTATGTTTTGTTTTGTACTGGAGATTGAACCCAGGGCACTTGCCCACTGAGCCACATTCCCTGTACTCCCTCCTTTTCAAAATATTTTTAGTTGTAGATGGACATAATACCTTTGCTTATTTAATTTTTCTAAAATGTGGTGCTGGGGATCAAACCCAGTTCCTCATGCGTGCTAGGCAAGCTCTCTACCACTGATCCATAAGCACAGCCCTCCCTGACCTTTTTATTTTGAGACAAAATAAAATTGCTAAATTGCTGACCCTGGCTTCTAATTTGTGATCCTCCTGCCTCAGTCTCCTGAGTTGCTGGGACTGCAGGCAATTGTCACCAGTCCTGACAATTATGTATCTATTTTTGCCTGGAGCTTGTCTTATCAGTGATGCCTGGGTATATAAACTGGGTTCCTTAGGAGGCTTGTATTTCTTGCTTTGTGGGGAGCAGGAAGAGATGGAAAGGAGACAAAGAGTGAAACCTTGTTATGTTCAGGCTACTTGAGCTTCCACACTGAAAATCACAGAAGTAGCAAATTAGTGAGTGTGAGTTAGTTCCCAGGACACACCTTCTCTTTCCTCATTTCTCTAGTAAGCCTCCTCCATGTCATGGGTGGGAGGCTGGGCAACAGTTATTGTGTGCCTCCTCCGTTTCAGATAACCTGCTTTTATATATGTCCTTAGCAGTTTTTAAGGGCACCACATTGTAGGAGTTAGTCGAACTGAAGGACAATTGATAAGGCAGGCAGAAGTAAAGCCACTAAGTCATGCAGGAGCCAAGTAATCACTGTAGGTATTTATCTGGTGTCTTTTTACTTCTCCAGACACACTGCTTTTTAATCCCTCAGCCTGAAGCAGCCAGAAAGGAACAGGCTCAAAGAACACCACTAGTGTCCCTGAGGCCATACAGGGCTGTGTGAAAAATAGGAACTTGGAAGAAACAAGCTCCATTTAGCCTGATGATCTCATGAGTCTGCTGGGCACATAATGGCTGTTAGTAGATACTGGGAATGGGGTGAGGTAGTTAGAGTAAGGAAATAATCAATCCCCCTGGCTTCTATTTTTAAACCTCTTTTCTTCTAAATGCTGGGAGTGCTGGCTCATTTTCTAGAGTCCTGTAGGTGCAGTGGGAGGGAACTATTGGAATCTCAGCAATGCTACCCTGTGTGGGGCCATGGCCTACAACTTACAGAATGGCTGAGGGGCTCTGATTCCAGAACAAAACACAGCATCCAACACAAATCCCTCCCATTCCCTACTCCACCACTTCCTGTAGCAGGCAGCTTCTAGGCAACTGGGAGAAATGAAATACAATATGGCTGAAGGGGAAGGGTCAAACGGACATTTTATTGCACACTGTGGTATAAATGGGACAAGAATCAAGACTACAGTAATGATCTTTGTATCAATTCTCCAACTAATAGGCACTCAACTTAAAGATTAACATTGTAACGAGAGAAAAATAATAGGCATGCAACCTAAGCATCCTTTTCTCTGTTCTGAATGAGAAATGGGATCTTATGTAGGTAAAAGCTGAGGCCCAGTCCATGCAAATGCATAGTGGACATAATTTAGTCTCAGTAAAAAAATGTGTGAGGGCCAAAGTCATGGCAGGTGTCTCCTGGGGTAGAGAGGTCTTCCTAGATAGGTCCATTAGAGGTCTCTCAGGCCCATAAAGCAATAAAGGCCATGAAGGCAAAACCAGCTGCTACACAGCCCCACTTGGTCAAAGGGGCCTCAGGACCAGCTAGCTCCCGGGGCAGAATTTCCAGGAAGGTAACATACAGGAATGTGCCAGCTGCCACACCCTCTAACACAGCCTGGGCTAAGCCTTGCCTCCCTTCAGAATCCCCTCCAGCCACAGTGAGCCCTAGGGCTAGTCCCAAGGGGGACATGAGAGCTAATAATAGTATAGAGAACATGGCCCATCTGGGTCCAGTGCCTGTCTTCACCAGACGCAGTCCCACCACAAAAACTACAAGCCCCTTGTGAGCCAAGACAGCAAGGCAGAGCTGTATGGTAGCTGCTGTTGTTGGCTGTAGCCCCACAGCCAGACCTTCAAACACGGAATGAAAGGAGAGTGAAAGCAAGAGGACAAGGGCTCGAAGGGGACCCCGTGAGGGTGAGGGTAGAGGTTCATGGCTGTGGAATCCAAAGATGTGAGTCCCCCCCCATTCCTCCTTCTGCACTGTTGATCCTTCAGCAACCCCAGGACGGCACTGCAATGCCAGCGACTCCAAGAGGAAGACAGAGAAAAACCCCAGGGAGATGATGAGCTCTCCATAGGGATACTCCACCTGGGGACAGAAAGAGGACTGTGAGACAGGAAGGGAAAGGAAGGAAAGACACTGCAAGGGATGGAGTGGGATCGGAGATGGAAGAGAACGGGAAAATGTGGTGATACAATGTAAAAGAAGGGCATGGGGATGAATTCATGCAGACGTGCAAAGCAAGAATATCAGAGGGGCTAAGGGACACAATATCAAGAGTCAGAAATATGGGCAGATAATACGAAGTATGTCAGAGGGTCCAGGGAAAGAAGCAAAGAGTAAAGCGAGAGCTTTTTCTGGGGTCCTATAAGCACAAAAAGATTGTAATGGTTCCTTCTCTCCTCTACACTGAGCTGGGAGGAAGGGATTCCTGGTATTCCTCACCTATTCTTTCTAAAGAGTCTGAGTATAAAAAGAATCTCTGGTTCTCCTCACTCTCCAGGTAGGGGCTGGTGGGAGATTACTTACATGAGCTGAATCAGTAGCATCAGAGGAATTTCCCTTAATTTCTGTCCTGTTCTAGGGTGAAAGAAACAGAAATGAGACAGGGTATGGGGCAGTTCAGTGTCCTGTCCTGTGCTTTCAGCAATACCTCTTTCCTTAAAGCTCAGTCTGACCTGCTTTCATCATGCCACACGCTGTGAGAGCTGCTATCATCCCTGTTGTCCCACTCATGCCCGTGGCTCCATCACTCTCCCTGCTTTCTTCTCTGGGTTCTGTTTGTCATTCTCCCCTCACAACTCTGCAGTTTGGCATTTGGCTGCTCACCTGCACCTGGAACTTGTGGATTTCTGATTCAATTCCCTCCAGGGCTTCGACAGTCATATGCATGAGCCCCGCTCCCAGGAAGACACCGGCAGAAATGCAGCCCAGGAGGCTGAGGACTCGGCGTTTACGACCTAATAAACCAAGAAGTTACAATCCAGTTGGCAATGAGGGGACAAAGAAAGATGACTAAGGAGCATCACTGTCCTGAGCTTGGGCATGGTCAGAGAATCAGAGCAAGGAATCAAGATAGGGTTGAGGTGTAAAGAATCTGGTAAAGGGATGAAGATGGGGTGGGGCTATACCTGTAGCTGCATCAATCTGGAACCACTTGAAGCAGATGGGAATAAGGCCACAGATCAGAGTGATAGCCAACATGGCAAACAGGCAACCAATTTTTATACCCAGCAGTGACTCCATCTCTGGGGTGCAGGATAAGCAGAGGCCTCAGAATGGCAAATGGAGCAGGAGTGGTTGCTTAGTGGTCAAAGTTGTAGAGTGTCCACTTCCCAGTTTCAGAGGACTGTTGCTTTCTTTCCGTTCTGGGTTGCCTCTGCTTGTGCAGCACTGCATAGCTGGCTAGGGCCCTGCCCCACTACCTGCCCTCCCACTACATCTAGGCCCCTCCCCTGGCTCATACCTTCCTAAGCCTCAAAACCAGAAACTCCGGACTCCCTGCCAGGGATAGGTTAATGCTGTCTTCTCCTCCTCTTCAATGCCGTGACTAATCCAAGTGCTCTGGATAGCCTTAGTTCATCCCTGGGTTGATCTATCCTCAATTGGGACAATCTATGGTAGTTACTTCCTAGCTAGTTTGTGTTGGGGACATTGTGCTCCTGCTCAGCTCAGGACATTTGATCTAAGCCTTCCATACCCTCTCCACCTCATCCTAAATTTTATAGGTTGCTAGGTTGATATCTGAACCCAAACCCTTTCAGAGGGGATTTGGGGCCACCTGGGGCAGAGGTGGGGCTGAGAAGTAGTGCTGTTGTCATTCTGTGGGAACTGGTAGGTGAGGGGACTCCCCTTTCCTGTAACTCCAGAAAAATAGCTTCAGGCATGGAAATGTCTAGTGAGGAGTGGACATTTCTAGTTTTACAACACTGATACTGCCCTGACTTCTGATTGTGCCTGTTTCTGTAACTGAACCTCCATAACAAAACTAATATATTTTTCTGTTGTAAGAAATTGAAACATTCACCCTCCCTAAAGTTAAGAAAAACAAAACCAAACAACAAAAAAAACAGGCAGAGCACATTCTTGCTTTCCTCTGGTCAAGGTGACCCTGTGGCTGTTGCCATTCCTATAAGCATAAATTGCTAACTTTGTTATTACTTTTGTCACACAGGGTGATTTACAAGTTTGATTTGCAGAACCCTAGACTGCTCAGTGGTCAGATGTCCACTAGTGCCAAGAAGTCTGAAAAACCTCAGTTTTTACCAGTTTCCCCCACTGGACTCCTGCTTATATTACTCATAATCATGCTTGCTGGGGTAAGACAGATTTGAGGTATGTCCCCTGCCTTTTTGGTTAGTCCTTCCCTTTTAAATTTTCTCTACTCCAAGCACCAGTGTTCAGAGATTGGTCCGCTGCTGTGCATAGGGCACAGAAATCTGATTTTTGATTTGGTAATATTTTCTGATATGAACTGGGGAAGAGGGACTTTTGAGTTTTTTTTCTTAATTTTTTTGGTAGTTGTACAGCATGTCTTTGTTTATTATGTGGTGCTAAGGATAGAACCTAGTGCCTCACACATACTAGGCCAAGTGCTCTACCACAGAGCCACAGCCACAGCCCCAGGACTTTTGAGTTTTAAGGTGAATAAAGTTGTTCTAGCTATGAAAACAATAAGGCCTAGGGTAAAACAGAAATGAACAAATTAAAGGATCCTACCTGGGTATGTAAGGTGGAGATGCAAGATTAGGTACTAATGGGGATCCTTTTTTTTTTTTGGTACTGGGGATTGAACTTGGGTATTTGACCACTGAGCCACATCCCCGGCCCTATTTTGTGTTTTATTTAGAGACAGGGTCTCACTGAGTTGCTTAGCACCTCGCCATTGCTGAAGCTGGCTTTGAATTCATGATTCTTCTGTCTCAGCCTCCCAAAGTACCTGGCTGATGGGGATCAATCTTTTTTTTTTAAATTGTTTTTAGTTGTAGATGGACATAATACCTTTATTAATTTTATGTGGTGCTGAGGATCAAACCCAGTACCTCAGAAGTGTGAGGCAAGTGCTCTACCACTGAACCACAACCCCAGCCCCCGATAGGAATCATTCTTGAGAATTACATGTGGGGCAAACTCTGGGACAGCTGAGGGACCCTGTGAACGATGGAAGGGAAAGAAATATATAAAAAATGAGGTTAAGTGTGGTGGCGCATGCCTATAATCACTGCACTTTGGGAGGCTGAGACAGGAGAATCATGAGTTCAAAGCCAGCCTCAGCAATGGCGAGGCGCTAAGCAACTCAGTGAGACCCTGTCTCTACATAAAACACAAAATAGGGCTGGGGATGTGGCTCAGTGGTCGAGTGCCCCTGAGTTCAATTCCCTGTACCAAATTTAAAAAAAAAATGAGGTTAGGTAGCTGTTGGTTCCCCTATTCAGGTGGCCCACGTAACCATCCTGAGACCTGTTGAGCCAGTTCTCAAAGAGCTGAGGGTGGTTTTCCCCATTATTTCAGATAATCTTTCTGTGAAGTCCTGGTCTTTAGCAGAATCAGCAGTATTCTTTTTTTTTGTTTGTTTGTACCGGGAATTGAACTTAGGGGTCCTTGACCCCTGAGTCACATCCTCAGGCCTATTTTATGTTTTATGTAGAGACAGGGTCTCAGAGTTGCTTAGCGCCTTGCCATCGCTGAGGCTGGCTTTGAACTCGCTCACTGAGTTGCTTAGCTGAATCAGCAGTATTCTTACAGGGAATGGTGAGCTTGAGATTTGTGTAGTAAGCTTGGCATGGAAAACCTCAGAATTCTCTTCGTTACAGGACAGTCGGGACAATAGACTTGTATACTTTCAAGAATCACAAAATCCACTACCATTCTTTACACATTTATTATTACTATTAAAACTTAAAACAAATGCAGAAATGCAGACATACTGGCATTCTCTTCCTGGATACCAAGTAGCTTTAGCCTTGGCAGGTATGATGGAAGAAAATAGTTGTTACATATCCTTGTCAACTCTTAGGGAATTCTCAGGGGGATCTTGAGCAGGGGAGAGATGAAATTCAGATGGAGTGATCACAGGTAAAAGATCTCCCCAGGAGCTGACACGGGCACAACGATATAAATCCCTATTGAATGGAAAGAGATGTCAATGTGGGCTGCAGGTTTTTGCCACATTCCACTAATTTTGGTCACATTTTCTATACCTGCCATGGCGGCGGGCTGTGATGACAGCATGCTGCATATTCCCGTCTGAACAGCACAGGTGACAATGCACATGACGAGGCCGTTTAAGTATAGGCTGAGTGATTCGTGGCCAGCGATTAACCTCCACTGGAGACCCCCGGGCAAGGATCACCATAGAGAACTTTTCTTCTTTTGGCTTCTTGTTCTAAGATGATATAGATTATTTAGAGGAAAAAGTTAAGAGAAAAGTTTTTTGTCCTCCCTTCCCCTACATTCCTGCAGTCCTTTTTTCTTATTCTATAATGCAGGCTCTAATCTCCAGGCTATTCTATGAATTCTCAAACTTTCCACCTGACTCTTTTTCTTTCTGTTTTCCCAGGCTATCTTCTCCCTGTTGCAATATTCCCAGAATACATACCCAGCTGAAGGGGATGGGATGGTAAGCTTGGGAGAAGCTACAGGCCAGGGGTTTAGAGGCTGTCAACTGAGGACAAGGAAGTTCATGGGGACACTGTGAACATAAAGACAAAAAAGAAAAAGAGCTATTGATCATAAAACTTAAGAATGATACAGTCAAGAGGGGTCAGGTATTGGAAGCTGTGTATGAATTATGGGTTTGAGTGATTATAAGGCAGGGGGGTTGCTTTTCTGAGAACTTCTGGTGTGAATCCACTGGCTGCAGATGGCTCAGATTAAAGTGGACACCCTACCTTAGCTAATAGCCCTAGGTTCAGATGCAGCCCCTGGAGGTGGGCTTAACTCCCTAGCCCCAAACAACTTGTTTTTCTCATCTTTATCTTGTTTTCCTCAAGAAGCCTGTCACACTGAAACCTTTTGATGTATTTCCCCTTAAATAAAGAATATGGGCCTTTTTACTCGTTCAGTTCCAGTTCCTAGCAGGGCTGGAAGACCCACTAGGCACGTCAGGGAGAAGGGAGCATAGGAGCAGGGGGTAGGTAGAATTAAGGGAATTAGTAGGTAGAAAGTGGATAGTGAGCCAGGCACAGTGGTGCATGTCTGTAATCCCAGCGACTTGGGAGGCTGAGGTAAGGGGATCACAAGTTCAAAGCCAACCTTAGTAATTCAGTGAGGCCCTAAGCAACTTAGGGAGACCCTGTCTCAAAATAAAAAATAAAAAGGGCTGGGGATGTGGCTCAGTGGTTAAGTGTTCCTGGGTTCAATTCCTAGTACCAAAAAAGAAAGTGGGTATTGACACAAAATAGTGGGGAGAGTGGCTTGGCTTTACCCTCTCGCTCTCCTTGGCCACTCTAAGTTCAGATCTATGTTCTGCAACAGGTAGAATACTCACTGGGGCAAAGACAAAACCAGGTCGAGGATCTGAAGGTAACTTCTCTTTTCCCTGAAATCAGAGAAATAAAGCTAGGTCTTCAGGACCTATTTTCATGATTCAATTTCTACACTTGATGAATTGAGGACTTTTTATAACATTTAATTCTAATAATGATGAACTATGTTCTTTGAGTTAACCTGGCTATATCACTAATGTGCCAAACCAAGAACTTTCTCTCTGTAGCAGCAGAAAGGCAAAAACTTGGCACACATATGGTGCTCTCCCTTGTCAGCAATCTCCACTCTCAAAAAATATTCTTACTCCAGGACAATTAAATTTACAATTACACATGGGCTCATACTCTCTCCCAGAGACAAGGTTCTTGACTCAGCAATGCTCTAGATTAGAGTGGGTAAATTTTATTTAAAGGGCCAGAGTAGGCATAAATCTATCTTTGTCCCAACTGCTCAACTCTGCAATTTGCAGTGTGAGAGTAGCCACAGACAATAAAGACATGAATATGTATGGCCCATAAAAAACAGGTGGTAGGTGGGATTTGATACAGGCCCTCATTTGCCAACCACTGTCCTATATCATAATGATTTTTTTTATGTCTAATTTCCTGAGAATCACCCTTATCAGCAGGTGATAGTCTCTCTAGTTTTTAAGGGAGTAACAATAATTGGTGACAGACAGCTGGGGGCAGGTTGAAGGGCGGGCAAGGAACTTTACCTTAAGGACTAGGTCCCTGGCCTCCATGAGAAGGCGGTGTCCAGCTTTCGTTCCATTCTCCACCAGTACCTGTTCTCAAAAGGGGAAAATAAGCAGAAGTCATGAATTATATGAAAGCATAAATAAATATCAGTAGCACTCAAGATGGAATGAGGGTCTAAAAGAAAATGGGCATTATATAAAAGATGAGGATGAGACCCTAAAAGAGGGACACACAAATCTATAAAGGGGAGAAATGTTCAAGAATAAAGACAACGAGAGAAGGAAGGCATGAAATCAGGAGAAAGGGGATTTCAACTCACCAGAAAATGGCTTGTCTTACGCCACAAAGCTTGAACCACCACAGTTCGGTCAGCCTTGCTGGGTAGTTCACTTAGGGCAAAGGCTGATACTACCACATCAAATTGTACCTGAGGACCAAGACAAGGAACACAACAGACCTGACATTTCCCAATTCCAAGAATACAAGAAGTCCTAGCCCCTAGATTTCTTCTACTCCTTCTTTTGTTTTCTATTATTCAATGCTGGATGCCAAGGCTAAGGCCACAGTTTTCTATCTGCCACATTCCATATTTATAATATCCTAAACACAGCTACTTGCCTTGGGTGACACAGGTAGAAACTGTCTGAAAAAGACACCTGGAACATAAGGCTCTCCTGTTTCTGAAGCACCTGTGAAAGAAAGAGAAGAAGTGGAACTAAGAATGTATATGAAATTTACAGCCACATGTATAAACTGAAGAGATATGCAAAGAAACATGGCCCCGAGGATAAAGAAAAACACTAGGTGAGACTGAGATGCAATATGCTAAATAAATATTAAAAAGGGTAGGAAAACATCAGCTCCCTTGACCTGCTAACCTTACCAACCATCCACAACCCAGCCAAGTTCTCTTACACCTTCTGCTTGACCATAATATTGGAAAGAGAACAGATTCATCTTAACTCTTAGTTCTCCTCTCTACTTCCCAATAAAACACTCTTTCTACTAATCTTTTGCTTCCTTAACCTCCCCCCAACTTTGGTAAAGCCCTACCTTATAGCTTATTCTCACCTTTCAGTAGCTTTTCTGCCAGATCCAACATGGCAGCTGAGCTGTCCACACACATATATTCACGAAGGCTCTGGCCCCAAGTACCATAAGCAGCCCTGAGATGGCAAAACAAAACCCAACAATTTTCATGACAAAGAATCATCCCTTCAAGAGACCCATCTACTGCCAATCCCACCCCTGGGGAAACAGGGTTATGTTAAAATAGAAAAACTAACAAAGTTATTTTCTTATTTCATTTATAACTCCTGAAAAAAAGGGCAGATTCAAGGAGAGGGAGCAGGGAAGTGCTAGGAAATGATACTGGGCCAAATAATATTGTTATACTGTGTGTATTTATAAATATGTAATAAATCCAACCACAATGTATAATTATAAAGCACCAACAAGAAAAGAAAATGGGGGAAAAAAGGACAGATTCAAATATCTATTTGTTGGCAAAAAATAAAAAAAATTTGATTGATATGTAAAACTATTCCCTATACTAAATATCTTTTCTTTTAAATCTTTCTAAATATGGTTCTTTTTCATTTCACATTTAAATTCCAGTCCTAATTCCTATACCTTCTACTTGGCCCACTCTGAGGGAAGAAACATTCTAGTTTTCCAACCTTCCTGTTCTCCCTCCAGCTTCCCAGTCTCTTGATACTGAAGCATACAAGTACAGCTATCTAGAGATAGAACCGACAAAGACAAGGCTAAAGAAAGTTACTCACCAGGTGACAGAACCAGTACCAGAGCCAAAGTCCATCAAAGTTTGTGGCTTAAACTCTGGAATTCGAGTCCTGATCTGAAGGAATATAACACCCCACACAAAAGCAACAGAGACTCAGAGTCTTAGAAAATATTAAGGGACTATGATAGAGATGTGAATGTGTTTTAAAATTCAATATAAATACTTTAGAGAAAAGAAAGCTCTAAAACAATGATGCTAAATCTTTCTTGGGTCACAGAATCCTTTCAGAGGATAAACAGAATCTCTTTTAAAAAAATGCATATATAAGCCAGGCACAGTGGTGCATGTAATCCCAGCGACTTGGAAGGCTGAGGCAGGAGGACCTCGAGTTCAAAGCTAGCTTTAGCAAAAACAAGGTGCTAAGCAACTCAGTAAGACTCTAATAAAATATTTTTTTTTAAAAAAGGGCTGGAGTTATGGCTCAGTGGTTGAGTGCCCCTGAGTTCAATCCCTGGTATCTCTCCACCCTCAAAAGCATATATAATATCCCAAGAATCCCTGTGCCAAAAGACTACTTTATGAATGTGGGAGCTGACAGTAAAAGGGTTCAGTTTGGAAGTTGAGGGACTCTCACCTCATGGAATGCCCTGGAGACTGCTGCAAAGCCACCATCCAGTCTTGCTGCCATATATACCAGGCTCAGTTCCTCATTGTAGCTGTCACAAAAATCAGGGAGTCACATTTACTAGGAAATAACCTCAATTCCATAGTTACCTTTTAGATTTTAAGGAAATAAAATCTCTGGAACTGGCACTTCCAGTTCAGCCCCTTTACTTCCCAATATAGAAAGGTCCAGGTAGCTTTGTCAAACATTAAATTTGACTGTGTAATTGAAGAGGCCTACCTCTTCTCAAGTTCAACATTTCTTTCTTTTGCACCCTTACTGGCCCCTCCTTACCTCAGTTCTTGCCAATGGTAAGTAGTTTTACGCAGGGCATGTAACACTGCTCCATGAAGTTTCTCCTCTGTCTGAGATAAGTCTGCGGTGAGAACAAGGACTGGAAGTGAGGACCTAGGGAGAATAGGGATCAGATCCAATATTTGAATATAGTGCCCACTCAATCCTCCTTCATTCCCCACCTGACAAAAGCCTTCAAAGCTTAAGAGAGAAGTCAAACCTAGAGAAAAACTCCAGGGAAGAGTAACAATAAAGACTACCACCACCAGTGTGTATCAAATAGTATTCTGCCTCTAACAGCAGTTTATTCAACTGAACCAATCCTATCCTACAAGTTTTGTTTTACATTAAAGAGAAGTGTATTAAAACTTAAAAGGGGACTGGGGTTGTAGCTCAGTGGTAGAGAGCTTGCCTAGCACATGTGTGGCACTGGGTTTGATCCTTAGCACCACATAAAAATAAAGATATTGTGTCCACCTGCAACTGAAAAAAAAAATTAAAGGACAGAGTAAGGATGATATTTTGTGGATTTCCTCATTTTCTGAAAACTTAAGATTGTGATATCTCCAATGTTCCCATGGGGAGGAAAGGCACTTGAAAAATGCCTTTCTCATGACTGTTCTCAATTTATTATTTAGCAAGTACCTCCTGAATGCCTACTCTGAACCAGGTACAACAAGATAGAAAAAAAAGGCAGGTCTGTAATACAAAAAGCTCACAATCACGAAAATAACCTGAATTATTCTTATCCTTATTCCTGAAAGTTTCAGTACTGCACAGGGACTTTATTTCAACTGAATAAAAAAAGTAGAAGATCCTAATCCACTTGACTTTTGGGGGAAAAATAAAACAAAAACAAAAATCCCGAAGATGTGGATTTTTAAAAAAAATTATTTTAATTGTAGATGGACACAATATCTTTATTTATTTATTTATGTGGTGCTGAGGATCAAACCCAGTGCCTCACGCATGTGAGGCAAGCGCTCAACCACTGAGCTACAGTCCCAGATCAGATGTGGATTTTTTAACCTTTATCCAAACACTCAGGGTAATCACTAGATTAATCTACCTTCTAGTAAGGTATCATTGTAACAACTAATTCGCCAGAAAGGTAGCATCTAAGCCAGGGGTTGTGGCATACTCCTGTAATCTCAGGGCCTCAGGAGGCTGAGGCAGGAGGATCACCAAGGTGGAGGCCAACCTTAGCAGTTCAGCACGACCCTCAGCAATTTAGCGAGAAATAAAAAAATAAGAGCTGGAGATGTAGCTTAGTGGCAAAGTGCCCCTGGATAAAGGAAAAAACAAACCAAATCAAACCTCAGCATCTATTTGAAAAACTGAAATTATTCCTTGCTCTTCATTTTTCCACTGATATTTTAATCTGGCCTACTCTTAAATTAGGATTCTTAAATCCTACCTTGGTTTTCGGAGAATTTTTTCTCAAGATATACAGCCCGTCTTTGCAACTCCTCTGGCTCTACAGGCAAATGTCGGCTCCAGAGATAACTGGTCAGTGCTTGCACTTGCTTCTCTACATTGGACATCGCGCTTTCTATGGGTCACACATGAAAAGCGGAATCACTCACGTGCAAACTTAGCTGCTTTTGTTTTCAGGCCTTCATTCACGCAGATACTCACCAACTAGTAGTACCTGCGCTGCCTTAGTCAGCGCTGGCGGCAACCGCACGTGCGGAAGCCGCAGAATGCCAGGATGCTTACGATGGGGCTTCTTCCCCAGAAAATCGGACTTGTTATCTATCTGGGTCACTCCTGGCACGAGGACGGCGAGCGTCTGCAGGGCGGGAAACAAAAGTTGATTGCCAGGCAGGAAAGAAATTGGCAGGCTCGTACTAAAGACAAGGGGCTGCCAACAGCTTTCCTTCTCTAACCAAAGCTGTCTCTGGAAACCCAGTCTCTTCGAAAGCAAAGGAAGTAGGTACTTACTCGGGACTGAAGAACTACTCCAAGGCTGCGGCGCCATCTGCCTAACATCAGTAGGTACCTCAGTTCACTTGCGGTCGCCATCACTCTAGCAGCAAACCGGAAACGGAACTGTAGGTGCTGGTGACCCTCGGTCCCAACGTTGCGGTGAGCATGCGCCGCGGAACTTTGCGCGGTACAGTCTCAACCAATGAGAAGGGCGATTACTTATTAGCAGCCAATGAGAAGTCGACATGTAAATCTCCTTGAGGAGAAAACCTACGTAGGCGGGACCTGGGCCGTGGTTCAGACGAAATCTGCTGGAGGAGCCCTGGCTTCGGATCCTGTGGGGATCTGTGGCCAGGACCCGAAATCAAGGGGGCGGGGCGGGAGCCGGCCTTCAACTGACGAAACTGTTTCTGGGTATATTCCTTGATTTCCTCCCTGCAGGATTCTGCGTCTTGGATTGTTTCCCTGTGTGAAAAGGGGAAAATGTTGAAATAAAAAGACACGATGAGAATCAGATTTAGGCTGCCCAGGACAATAAAAATTAATAATTATTAAATAATTATTAAATGCGCTGGGCGCGGGGCACGCTATTTGGGAGGTGGAGCCAGGAGGATCACAAGTTAGAGGCCAGTCTTAGCAACTTATTGAGACCTTGTCTCAAAATAAAAATAAAAATTGCTGGTGATGTAGGTCAGGGGTAAAGCACCGCTGAGTTCAATAGCCAGTACCACCCAAAAAAGTTAATAGTTGAATAAGCATTAAGCCTGGTTAGTAGGGTCACCCCCCCCCCCACATTTATACGTTCTCTTCAAATTAAACTGATCCTCTTAGTAAGCTAACGCTGAGAACGTCCAAGTGACACAGTGCTAAGAACTTTTTCATACTTGTACCTCATTTAGTTTCCCAAATAGTGCAAAGCAGTTTCCATTTTACTGTTGAAGAAAGTGAGACTGCAAGTGGTTAAATGTGCTCACAATGACAAAACTTGTTAGGTAAACAAGATTTAAACCTAGGCGGGGGTTCGGGGGATTGTAGTTCAGTGATAAAGCACTTCCCTAGCATATGGTAGATGCTGGGTTACATTCGCTGCACCAAACACAAAACCCTAGGGAGCATAATCTGAGCTTCAACCTTATGGTGTAATCGCAAGAAACTAAACATGATAAGTATGGGATATAATGTAGGGTACTATATCAATTGGAGAGTTAAATGTCTGGTTTGTGTTTGGGTGATTTAAATTTGATTCTAATAAAGCAGACTTCTTTATAAAGAAGATTATAATCTCAATCTCTTGAAGGAGACTTGAGGAGGTGTGTATGACAGCTGTGTAGATGTGTTACTCATTGCTCTCCTTTTCAGGTTTACCTTCCCTTTGGTATGTATGTTCTCCCTTTCATTTTGATTTACACTGCACACTTAAGTTTCATCTTTTGTGGTACTCTGCTTTTATTGTTTAAATTATTGACTTAAATGTTGACCCAATAAAATATCCCTGTCACTTATAGGTCAGCTATAACATAAGATTATGCAGCAGAACATAGGGATAAAGTGTTGGCCTCTGGAGTCTAGCAATCTGAGGTTGAATAATTCTAGGCCAGCTTTATAATAATAGTTGTTGCTTCACAGAGTTGCTGCAATGAAGGGTAAATGAAATATGTGGCTCGAAATTAATGCTCAGTAAGTTTATGCACCTATCATCACATGTATTTTTGGAATTTGCAGGGACATAATTGAATTTTAATTTTCATTCTGAATTCATGTCATTTCCAAAAAAGATAAGAAACTGGGGGGGATAGTTTGGGGCCAAATAAGACTGAGCACTGGAGAGTGAGAAGTAAGGAAAAGGAGAACCTGGTAGTGTCTGTGAACGTTTTCTGTTTTTCTGGAGAAATTGCCAATATACATGTGGCTTTCCTTATTTGGTTTTTTAATTTTTTTTGATTCTTTTTTTAAGTTTATTTTTTTAATGGATTTCAAATCATAAAATATTTTTTTGTCAATGAACTTTATTTGTTTATTTGTGATGCTGAGAATTGAACCCAGTGCCTCACACATGCTAGGCAAGTGCTCTACCACTGAGCCACAACCTCAGCCCTCCTTATTCTAGAAAATAATGGCCTAATTGGAATTATTTCTTTTTTTTTGGTAGTGCAACATCTCAAAACTGACTTGGACTTAAAGTCATATGTTTTTGTTCTTAACTCAAAGGATTATTCACCAAAACAAAACAAAATAAAAACTTCCATAACACCCTTCTCATGGATCAAGGATATGTAAAGTCATCTAAAACTGAATGCAATTCTTGAAATATTAAGAATGCTTAATATTTGTTGATGATATTGATAACATGACCAATCTTTGCTTCCATGCTTGGAAAAGCTCAGCAGGATAGGTTAGGTTGAAGATCTGGGTCTAATCAATTTGACCAGTTCCCAATTCCCAAAAAAGCATAGTTGAATGCATTTTATACATAATCTATGAATTCTGCCATATTACTAAACTGGTCATACCTTGACTTGGGTGGTATTTCCAATTAGTGGCTCTGCACTTTAAAAATCAGGTATAAATGTGGAGAGACAAAGCAATGTTAAAGAGAAATAGCCTCATCCTTCAGAGTAAGTAAAAGAAAATAAAAAAGACCTGTGAGAAAGGTTTGGACAACTTGTTTGAAGATAGATAAAATGACCAACTGGTCCTTTCCATTAAACTTGTGAAAAAGGATAATAATTAATAATTTGATTATATTTAGAGAAACTTTCAACAGTGAAAGTGTGAAGAAACAAGGTTCTTAAGAAACAAAAGAAATTCTGCCTCCAAAGATCCCAACAAGTATTGACCTGTGGCAAGAGAGAGAGAGAGGCAGAAATCAAAGGTAGTGGACTTCTGAAAAGCTCTGTCAGCTCCACAGCTTCAAGAGTGTTTTATGATCTCTGATATTTTAAAAGAGATCCCTTCACTCCATCCAGAGTTAATTCTAGTCAAGATGATAGAAGTGGCCATTATCCCGATCCGATAAATATCCACTACTCTTTCATATTGTTCTAAACAGGAAATCTCTTGTGTATTCTCAGAGTCATTTAGACCCATGAAAATCTTGAAGTCAGCCATGCCTCCTCTTTTGCTGTCATAACTCATATCGAAGCCAATGACAAATCATATTGGCCCTAAAAGCAGAGCCAGCAGAATCTTTTCAGAAAGCAATTGTTTCTCAACCACCTTCAGCATTATGGCTTTGGTCCAAGTAACCACAATCTTTTACAGTGATTATCATGTTAGCTTCTTAACTAGTCTTTACTTCTGCCTTTGCCCCTGGCATCCAGTTTTCCATAGAGCAGTCGAATGATCCTTTTAACATAAGTGAAATCTTGCTGCTACTCTATCTAAAGCTTTTAAGCAGACTTCATATCACTCTGGGTAAAATCTAGACTCTTTTTAAAAAAAATTTCTGGATGTTGATGGACCTTTATTTTATTAATTTATTTACATGCAGTGCTGAGAACCAAACCCAGCAACTCACACATGCTAGGCAAGCACTCTACCACTAAGCCACAACCTCAGCCCAAAATCTAGAGTTTTTAGAGTGATCTCCAAAGTTCTACGTGATATGGCCCTTTTGACTATTTCTGTGATCTCTTTTCCTTAGGTCCTCACAGCTACAAGGTCAATGATTTTGCTCTTCCTTAAACATTGCAAGCTTGCTCCCACATTAGGCCTTTGGAATGTTTTCCCCTCTGCTGTCTTCATGGTAAACATCTCATTTCCTTCGAGCATCTGCTCAAGTCACCTTGTTAGACATGCTTTCCCTGGCAACCCCCACCCCACCCTTTACATTTCTTTTCTTTTTTTTTTTTTTAACTATTATTTATTTATTTGTTCTAATTAGTTATACATGCATGATACAGTTCTTTCCTATTTTCCCTGCTTGGTTATTCTATACCAATGAACCCATATCATTCCCTGCTCTGTTATCCTAGGAATCCGTATCAGTGGTTCCATTATATATCTTGTTATAATACTTTTTGGGGGCGTTGGTTTCTCTTACTTTAAGGTTACTTACAGAAGGGATATATACATATTTTATACATATATGTTTTTTATTATGCATCATATATATGTTTTTGTTTTATTATTTTATTTGTTTAATTCATTGTTGTATCTTCAGGACTTAGATGTGTGCCTGACATGTTGTAGTTACATAAATATTTCTTTTTTTTTAGTTGTAGATGGATACAATATCTTTATTCATTTATTTTTATGTGGTGCTGAGGATTGAACTCAGTGCCTCATGCATGCGAGGCAAGTGCTCTACTACTGAGCTACAATCTCAGCTCCACATGAATATTTCTTAAATAAAGGAATGAGCAAGCTTGGTATGGAAAAGGTACCTAAAGCACTTCCAACAGTAGGTTAAAATCCTCTGCTTTATCTTCCCAGGTGCCTGGTACTTTCTGTTTTAGAATGTAAAACATTCTAAAACAGAAAGTACCATTTTTATGTAAACTCAGACACACAAGAAATATCATTTAATTTTTTTCTATAAATTAATTTGTATCCTTTATGCAAAGCTGGGTATCAGATATTTTTGCTGCCTTAACCCTATGCCAAGGTTCTAGAGTCGAGGAATGAGAAAGCAGTTGCATTTATCAGAGGCCTGGTAACCTTTTTTTTTTTTTTTTGGTACCGGGGATTGAACTCAGGGGCACTCGACCACTGAGCCACATCCCCAGCCCTATTTTGTGTTTTATGTAGAGACAGGGTCTCACTGAGTTGCTTAGCGCCTTGCCATTGCTGAGGCTGGCTTTGAACTCGCAATTCTCCTGTCTCAGCCTCCCTAAGTGCTGGGATTACAGGCTTGAGCCACCACGCCCGGCTGAGGCCTGGTAACCTTGATGGACACAGAGATGACTACTATTCTCCCATGCTGCTCTTGGGACATGTGGATTTTTTGCAAGCTTGAACACCAGGAAGAAATATTGTCTTGCAGTTGACTATTGCTTTCCATCCTGAAATTAATTATAAGGAAAGGAAACAGAGCCTGCACCTTAGTTGATGGAGGGAAATAAAAAGAGAGAACAAATAATAGGTCAAAAATTGTCTTGCTAGCCGGGTGCGGTGGCTCAAGCCTGTAATCCCAGCACTTAGGGAGGCTGAGACAGGAGAATCCCGAGTTCAAAGCCAGCCTCAGCAAAGGCAAGGCACTAAGCAACTCAGTGAGACCCTGAGTCAGTAAAGAATGTCAAAATAGGGCTGGGGATGTGGCTCAGTGGTTGAGTACCACTGAGTTCAATCTCTAGTACCAAAAAAAAAAAAATTGTCTTGCTATTTATACATTCAACTTTAAATTACTTGGTAGAGTTATTTCTTCCTTTTTCTCTCCCCCCTTTCTTTTTTTCTTTCTTTTTGGTACTGGAGATTTAACCCAGGGGAGAGCAGTCCTTTTTATTTTTTGAGACAAATTCTTGCTAAGTTGCTGAGGGATGTGTGTCACTGCGCCTGACTTTTCATTTCCTTTTGGCTGTAAACTCCTTGAGATCAGGGGCCATTTCTCTGTTGATTGGTGTAGGTAGATCTGCCTTTAATATTTGCTTGGCTCAGGGAAAGAGCATATGCCGTATATATAAATATTGGACAGTTATAAATCAAGCTAACAATTTGTTAAATTTGTTCCATCCTAATATCTTGACAGATATATCTTCAAAATGACAAAATAAAAAATACGTTCTGAGTTATGATCTTTATGTGATTAAAAGTTGGCAAAATTTCAAAGATGACTGAATTTGTTATTATGTATGTCAATTACCTGCTGGCAGACTGTCATTATTTGAAAAAATCCATAATTTGTAAATTATGTATTTTTCAGAAAATTTATTTTCTTGCCTTTATTTCATGAAAGTTATTATAATCTAGATGTTTATGTAATTATGACCTTTTTGACAGTAAAGAATGTCAAATTAGGCAGTCTTTCTTGAATCATTACAGTTACCAGAAAATAAATGCTTTGCACCAGTGATACATCATAATATGAAATCTATTGCAGTCAAACCTGAGAATACCTTGATAAGTCAGTTTTTTTCTTTTACTTAAATGCATGTGCTGCCCAAATCCTTCTAGTATTTGGAAGCTGTGTGTGTTTCTTTCACTGACAGAGGCACAGTCTGCAACTGTCATGTTGCTTGAATGCAGTCATCTTTGGAAGACCTAGGGCAAAATATATGGAGAAATGTTTCCCTTGGACTAGAGCCATGTTATTCAAAACAGCAGAAGTTTAAGATTATGGGTTTCCCTGGATTCCAAGTGACAAAAACACCTTTGTGTTTGTGTGTGTGTGTTTTTTTTTTTTTTGGTACCAGGGATTGAACACAGGGGCTGTTAACCACTGAGCCACATATCCAGTCTTTTTATTTTTTATTTTAATACAGGGTCTCACTAAGTTACTTAGGGCCTTGCTAAGTTGCTGAGGCCGGCTTTGAACTTGTGATACTCCTGCCTCAGCCTCCCAAGTTACTGGAATTATAGGCGTGCGCCACCACACCAGTACCTTTGTACTCTAAATGAATTTATTATTTTTTGTGATTGTCTTAGTTGTATATAGGGGCTTCTTAAATGTGAGGTCCAGAGAGGGAGCCCCATTTATCTGGGTCTAAGGGTAGTTATGGCTGTATCTTCAGCACTTAGGCAAAGTCTTGTAGGTTTCTTCTATTTCCTTTGTTTTTTTTTTTTTTTTTTTTACTTTGTAGTACTGGAGATTGAATCCAGGGCCTCAATCATGACAGGCAAGTAAGTGCTTTACCACTGAGCTACATTCCCAGTTCCTAGTTATAGTAGACTTATAATAAATTATCTGATGAAATATTTTGAGTGCATGAGATGAGTGCCTGGAAGAGATGTCTTGCTGGCTCTCTGGATGTCAGAAGTTGGTGAATTTTAAGAAAACAAGAATCTCAAAGCAAAAATCCAACAAAGACATGTATCTGGAGTATGCAAAGAAGATTTTAAGAGTTCATTTATGAGAGTACCAATGTCCCAATAAACAAATGAGAAAAAGAAAAGAAAAAAAAGAAGCAAGAATTTTGCTAGGTACAGTGGCACATGCCTATAATCCCAGCAATTTGGGAAGCTGAAGCAGGAAGATCACAAATTCAAAAGCAACCTCAGCAACTTAGTGAGGCCCTAAGCAACTCAGCAATACTCTGTCACTGACTAAAAAATATATATAAAAAGGCTGGGGATGTGGCTCAGTGATTAAGCACCCCTGGGTTCCCTGGTACCAAAAAAAAAAGTCTCTTTGGAGTCCTAAAGTTCAGTGCAGAAGTTGGCAGTGGTTGGTCATGAAAAGAATATTTTAGTTGTTGATGGACCTTTATTTTATTCATTTATTTATATGCGGTGCTGAGATTCAAACCCAGTGCCTCACACATGCTAGGCAAGCGCTCCACCACTGAGCCACAACCCCAGGCCATGAAAAGACTATTTTAGAAATGTTCTTTGAACAGGGGTTGGGGATGTAGTTCAGTAGTAAAGTGCTTTCTTAGCGTGTGTGAAGCTCTAGATTTAATCCTCAGCAACACACACACACACACACACTCCTTTGAACAAAATACAGATCAACTCTTGAGCTGGTTTTGTATGAAGGTAAGAAGGGTAACTTCTACTTGAGCCATAGAAACTGAGCCCAGTGTTTAAATTGAAAGAACCCTGCCTCTTCAGATATCAAGGGATAAATAGCTCTGATCTCAAACTGGGACTGGCAGTACACATGAACTTTGAAATGGAATTTGAGCCGGCTTCAAAGCCTGAATACTGGGTGAATATGTGCCAAGCTGAATTGTGTGGCATGAGATAGTATCTATAAATTTTCCCTAATTATATCTCATATGTACTGTGAAAAGTCATTGTCACTGTGGTAGAATTATATTGTTCTTTAAATAACTATCCATCAGAGGAAACAGGGGAGGTCCATACCAGGGAGGTTTAGGTATAGAAGAGGATTTAAGACTATACTTTTTGGAGAAAAAGACTTTGACAAAAACAGCTTAAGTAACACTAGCAAAGCTGGCTACAGAGTCCTTAAGCTATTCTCTGTCAATATCATTCACTTCTTTTTCCTGATTTTCCTCTTCACTTAGAGGCTTAAAGGGAGAAATTCTAGAGAACAGACCTGGCAAATTTCAAGAAATAGGAGGAAAGGATCATTTTTATAGACCTGCAGTTTTTCAGAAATTGTAGGTATTTGCTGAAAACTGTCAGACTCTCTTTCTTACCTGTAGCTCCTATCAAAAATGGAATCTGAGCCAGGCATGGTGGGGCATACGTGTAATCTCAGCTACTTGGGAAGTTGAGGCAGGAGGATTGCAAGTTCATGGCCAACCTGGTAATTTAGCAAGACCATCTCAAAATAAAATAAAAAGGACTGGGGATGTGGTAGAGTGCTTGCCTAGTAGGTACAAAAGTCTGGCTTCAATTCCATGTGTAGTGTGCGTGCACATACACACTGAAATTTCTAATGTGGAGAGTCTTAACTGCCTAGGTCCTGTAGTGAATTTAAATTGTAATCTGTTCTTTTGTGGAATACTGATACGGATTTACATAGATTAGGAAAAAATCCTTCTTTCAACTACAAGTTTGTTTCCATGGATCCTTGCTTAGGGGAGCAAGAAATTTGGTTGTAGCCTAGTCAGGTTGTCAGAAAGTGATTAGTGGAATATAAATAAAAAATTCACACTAAAGAATTACAATTAGTGAAATGAACCTTTGGGAAACCATTCAACTTCACTCACAAGAAAATGCATGTTAAACCAGTAGGGTACAATTTCTCTTAATAAAATAGCAAAGTTGCAAAGAAACTCATATTCTTTGCACAGCAGATGGCATTTTAAATAAGTACAAACATTTTGGAGGAAAGTTTGTATTAAATCAAGAACAAAAGGAATGTTCATGTCCTTTGATCCATCAGCTCCAATTTTGTTATTTTGTAAACATTTATAACATCCCTTCCATATGATAGACAACATTTCAGGCAGAGACAGCCAGGACTGACGTTGTACCTTGTGCCCTTTAAGAACTATCAGCCTCCAGGGGGAAACGTACCTAGTCGGATAATTACCATACAAGGTGATCAGGGAAGATGGAGGCCTAATTGCAGGTGTTGGGAGTGTGCATCAGAGGACAGGGAAGGTTTCCTGCAGGAGGTGATAATACCATACTGAATCTAGAAGGATAAACAATAAGTTCCCTAGAAGACTAAGTGGGGAAAGATACTCCAAGCAAAGCCAGAGTAAGGACTGGAGGTGGCTGTCCATGATTCAACATGTCTAGAAGACAGGCCTTGAAGGAGTTTCAGGAAATTACTTAACCACTCTCCAGAGTGGCTTCAGAGAGTTTTCATATATTGGGTAGCTTTCCTTTGACTTTGGTTTTAATTTTCTTCATAGAGATGTGTATTCATCCCTTCGCTCTCTGGGGATAGGCATAGGCACATCTGTCACCTTGGCTACAAAATTCTCCACAGCAGTGACTGATAAGCTTGACTTAGGCTCCCTGGGTCCCTTTAGCACTGTGTAGGACCTCAGTGCTTTATAAGCCGCTCAGAGGCCCTAAGTGGAAGCAGAGATGGCTTCTTGGGCAGCAACAACGGCACAAGTCAGCTGGTGCCTGCATGATTCTCCTTGCTTTTACATGGCATCTCCACCTGACAAGGGCACCTTGGTGAGATGGGAGGACCTTTTGGAAAAGCCAGAGAAGTCAGCAGACGTGACTGATAGCTTGGGGACTATATAGTTCATTTTTATATCCCCTCTTCTTTGAAAATGGAACGAGTGAAATAGAGTCACAATTGTCCTATTGGTCCCAAAGACATTCAGGTAGGAGTAGCATTTGAGAAAACACTTTCTGTATTGAAAAGTAAGGTAGACACTAAGCAGGGATCTGGGAGACTCTGGAGAGCTCCATGATAGAAGGCCTGCCGTCACTCTGCTGTGCTGGTAAGGGCTAAATGGATGAGATGTCTGGTTTAGGACTGAGGCAGCCTTCTTCACTAGGGCGTCTCTATTTCATTCAGAAAAGACTTAACTTAGCATGTACTATGATGGGCTATACATTATAAGTGTGTATGTATTTTTTACATCAATTTTTCAGATTGGGAATGATTCCTGTGTGTGGGCTTGTGTCAGATCAGGGTGAGGTCTTAAGCACAGGAGAAGCTCTGAATCCTGGAGGAAGGAGGGTCGGCAGGGATGGGTGCACAGGCTAAGACTCAACTAACAGAAGAAGATTGGCCTGGCCTGGGAGGGTGAGTGGCTGCAGTACCAAGGGAGGCAAGGTTTTTGGAGAGCCATTCCAGAGTGTGGACCACACCCAAAGACCTTGAGACAAAAACTCTGGCTCTGGGAACAGAGGGAAACCTCAGCCCCTCTAGCTGACCTTTGAGGTGAATATTATTTCTCCTAGTGTTATGGTTTGCATGTGGTTTGTCCCCCTTAGGCTCATGTTGAAGTTTTTTGGTTTTTTTTTGGTACCAGGGACTGAACTCAGGGGCACTCAACCACTGAGCCACATCCCCAGCCCTATTTTGTGTTTTATGTAGAGACAGGGTCTCACTGAGTTGCTTAGTGCCTCGCCGTTGCTGAGGCTGGCTTTGAACTTGCGATTCTCCTGTCAGCCTCCCAAAGTGCTGGGATTACAGGCTTGAGCCACCATGCCCGGCTCTCATGTTGAAGTTTAATCCTAATTGTGAAGTATTATGAAAGAGGAAACTTAAGGTGTCTAGAGGTGGGGCCTTTGGAAAGTGATTAGGATTAGATAAGGTCATCAGGCAGAGTCCCCATGATTGAATTCTGGTGGTTTCATAAGAAGAGCAAGAGAGTCCACAACACATGCACAGCTCCTGTCTCTTGCCATGGGATTCTCTGTGCCACCCTGGGACTCTGCCATCAAGAAGGCCATCACCAGATGTGGGCCTTAAATCTTGGACCTTCAGAATTGTCAGAAAAAATAAACTTATTTTCTTTAAAACTTACCCAGATTGTGGTATTGTGTTATCAGCAACAGTATATAGACTAATAGACCCAGGCCCTTTGATTTCTGGGCTTCAGGTGAGAAAGCCCCAGGAAGGCTTGGAGGAGCAGGGCTTGGGGAGAGAAGCCAGATGGAATTCTCTTATTGCTCAGGCTGGGTTGCATTTTGTCAAAGGATTTATGCTTTCTAGTTAGACTGTCTTCCTCCTTCATCACTACTCTTCTGGATAAAAGGCAACAATAGCATCCCTTCCCCATATGATCTATGGGGGAAAATAGGCTTGGAGAGCAGACACAACTCCTGAGACAGTGCAGGAGCCAGGCTACCTTCCATTTGCTGCTTCTCCCCTGCCAGGCCACACATGAGCTAATTCCCATGAGGACTGCTGGGTTTCTGCTGTGCCATCTCCCTACATATTGTGCAAGGTCCTATGTAAGTGTCAGGATGGAAAGTCTCAACTTTCCTTCCTGGAAGAAAATGAGTCAGTACCCATTTACTCAACCTACTCATCCTGACCCTGTACAGATGGGTAGGAGTAGTATTTGAGAAAACACTTTCTGTATTGAAAAGTAAGGTAGACACTAAGCAGGGATCTGGGAGACTCTGGAGAGCTCCATGATAGAAGGCCTGCCGTCACTCTGCTGTGCTGGTAAGGGCTAATGGATGAGATGTCTGGTTTAGGGACTGAGGCAGCCTTCTTCACTAGGGCGTCTCTATTTCATTCAGAAAAGACTTAACTTAGCATGTACTATGATGGGCTATACATTATAAGTGTGTATGTATTTTTTACATCAATTTTTCAGATTGGGAATGATTCCTGTGTGTGGGCCTGTGTCAGATCAGGGTGAGGTCTTAAGCATAGGAGAAGCTCTGAATCCTGGAGGAGAGAGGTTCAACGCTACTCCAAATGCAGAATCCCTGACTAATTCTGTGAGATCTCATTCGCAGTTGAGTGGAGGAGGGCACATGCATGAAATCAAGACTGTGAATATGATGATTCTCACTGGAGGTGAGGTAGCAGTGGTGATGCTCTTGTGTTCATGGGGAGAACAGGAAGGAGGAAATGGACAAAGGACTGAGTAAAGTGGTTATAAAAAAGAGGAGTGAGTGTGAGGAAGAAGAGGCTGTGGATTTCTTAGTTTGCAGCATGAAGCAGGTTTCTAATGGTGGAGGACTTTATGTTTGTAGGCAATTTGCAGGGCTCACCATCCTTCTAGGCTGTTTCTCAATGATTAGCTGCCTGACTTTGGATAAGTTATTGAAACTTTCTGATAGTCATCTCTTTATAAGATGTAATTGTGAGGGCTGGGGGTATAGGTCAGTTGGTAGAGTGCTTGCCTCGCATGCACAAGGCCCTGGGTTCAATCCCCAGTATCACCACCAAAAAAAAAAAAAAAAAAAAGCAATTGTGAAAATAGCTGCTTAACTCAAGGGTGTGAGGGAAATCAGATTTTAAATAAAGCTTTGTAATTCCTAAAGTACCAAATAAGAGTTATGGCAACGATTGAGCAATAATTAGGTGAGGATCAAAGATCCTTTGGGATAAGTTCTCCTATATGGTATCTATTTTGTGTGTGTGTGTGCTAGGATTGAGCACTTTTTACTTTTTATTTTGAGTTAGGGTCTTGCTAAATTTCTTAGGGCCCTGCTATGATGCTGAGGTTGGCTTTGAACTTACGATCCTCATGCCACAGCCTCCCAAATCATTGAGATTACAGATGTGTGCACCCAACCCATATGGTATCTAGAAGGATGCAGGACATGACCCTTTCCTTGAGTGATAGTGCCCTACTCGTCAGTTCCTCTATTAAATCTGGACTCAAGAAATATGATTGAGATGTGCTGGGCCAAGGCAGAGGGATGGGAATAAAGGTATGAGCCTTAGCCTAGAAAAGGAAGGCAGAAAGCCAAATAGAAGAGACGTGACCAAATGAGTTTCTGCAGCTGTGTAGAGGGAATATAGAAAAAGCAGAGTGAAGAGTGAAGAGAATTTGCCTAGGACATTCCTTGATTTGGAGGGGAGGAAGACACTGAGCCTCAGGGGTGGTTTTCCTACAGCCCAAGACTTCTGTGAAGGCCTCATGACTACCTGGATTCAGGATCTGGTTGGGTCCAGCCAGGAATGTAGTGATGTTGCAGCACAGGGGAAGGTTCTCCAGGGTCTGTGACCCATCAACACTTTCATTCACCAGAGCTTCCCAACAATGAATGACCTGCAGCGCAGCGTCATACCTACCAGATACTGGAATCCTGAAATGGACAACTGTTAACCTCAGCCTCAAGAGAACTCAAACTTACCCAGGGAGTGGTCATTCTGCCGAGTTCCCAGACCCCTAACTGTTACTACAGGTCTAAGATGTTTTACTAGCACATTTTTAGGCTTGTGTGCGGAAGCCCCAGCTCATCTGGAGGCTGGACTCGGGTTACCAGGCCCTGCAGGAGGCTGTCTGGACATCTCAGTGCCCCTGCACCCTCATTGGATTGCCCCCTGTGATTGTCTCTCTCTTTTAACATCTTCCCTGAATCTCTGTCCCTCAATCACCTCAGCTTGCCAGCATTCTCAGGGATCCTCATCTGGAAGGGAGTAAGGTGGGGACACATAGGTGGACGAGGAGAGAAGGGTCACTCTCTTCTGCGATAAATTGCGTTTTTTTCCTGATGAGCCCAGGGGCTGCTGCAACATCCTAGGCTGAGATACCTTGAGTTTACCCCGGGAGTCTTCGCTCGTTTGCGGGCTTGGGGTGATGGTAGGTGTGCATCGGAAAGCCTTAAGGTGATGCTTTCTGGATCATGAATTCAATTTGTCCAGGAGCTGCTCTAATAAAACATCGCGGAGACATGATTCACATCTTCTGGCAGCTTCATCCTGTTCTTCCCCAGAAGCGCCGCCGCCTTATTGGCCGACAGGGGGCGCTATGCTACTTGCTTCCCCATCAGAACTTTCCCTCGTGGTTCTATTTAGCAAGGCTTAGAGTTTTATCTTATAGAAACATACACTGTATTTCATAAATATATACAAATTTATACAAAGTCAATAAAAAGGACATTGAAGCCTGGTGTGGTCGCTCACGCCTGTAATCCCAGTGGCTTGGAAGGCTGAGGCAGGAGGATCATGAGTTCAAAGCCAGCCTCAGCAATTTAGCAAGGCGCTAAGCAATTCAGCGAGACACTGTCTCTAAATAAAATACAAAAAGAGAGGAGGATGTGGCTCAGTGATTAAGTGTCCCTGAGTTCAATCCCTGGTACCAAAAAAGAGAGAGAGAGAGACAGAGACAGAGACAGATTTGAGCTTGCGAACAACAGTGAAACACATAGGATTTAAATATGTAATCTTAGATACGTTTCAAAACACAAGGTATTTTAACTTAGGGCCACTTTCCCCCTGAACTACACTCCCAGCCCGTTTTTTTTTTTTTTTTTAATTTTGAGGCACAGCCTTGTTAAGTTGCTGAGGCTGACCTCAAACTTGCAGTCCTCCTGCCTCAGCCTCCCAAGTTGCTAGGATTGCAAGCATACAACATTTCACCTGGCCTCAAAACACAGTTCTTAACCACTGCCAACTCATTCTACCTATTGCCCTGGGATATTACAGTCTTCTGTAGAAGACAGACAGATCCAAGGGGCACCTGCTTTGTTCCATGAGTCCTGACCACCACAGTGGAGTGGAGATAAAAAGAAAAAAAAAAAGGAAGAGGGAGGAGTAAGACAATATCTGCAGAGATCTTTGCTTTACCAGTAAAGCAAGAATAAAGGTTATGGTCTGTACCTCCGAGGTAAAGCTGTACTACACCATTTTGACAGTTTCAGGCTGCATTTCGCTAGTTCTTTAAAGGGAGAAATTGTCCCTTTGTTCATTTACCAGGGAACCAGGGACCCTCTGAATAGACTGAGAAAAGGATAGTGTGAAGAAGTCTATGTTTGATTATGTTTGAATACACACACACACACACACACGAAATCATATAAATATGAAATCATGCATGTGGCAAAAATATAAACTCAAACAGTAAGGAAGTATTTACATTGAAAATGGTGGGTGATATTATATATAATATATACATATTATGTGTATACATATATATTTTGTTCTTTGTCCATGGTTCTTGGCTCAAAAATTAGTCTCCACGGCAAGCCATAGAGAGTAGAATTCCTCTTTTTTTTTTTTTTTAAATATTTTTTTAGATATTGATGGACCTTTTATTTTATTCATTTATTATTTATACGTGGTGCTGAGGATCGAACCCAGTGCCTCACACATGCTAGGCAAGCGCTCTACCACTGTGCTACAGCCCCAGCCCCGAGTAGAATTCCTCTTTTTTCAAAGTAGGTCATAGAAACTCAAATCTTCACTCACCTTCTTGTCTTGGAACTGGCCATAAAAAATTTCTCTGACCTACCTTGTCTGATGGTAGATAAGAGCTTCCATTTCAGGAGAGATCCCTCCACATTCCTGGGATGAAGGAATGCCACATAGGAAAACCAAGAAGAACTGGGACAGACAGGCCTTGTTTGATTCCCCTGCTAGTCTGTCAGCATTGGAGCATACCCTTTTCACCTAATCACATTTCCCTACAGTTTTCCGTGCTTCAGTCATGCCTGTGCAATGAAGTCTCCATAAAAACTCACTGAGAAGGACAGGGTTCAGAGAGCTGCTGGATAGCTGAACATGTGGAAGTTCCCAGGGAGTGGTATGCGGGAGAGGGCATGGTAACCTTTTCCTAACAAGAGCAGCTACTCTTTTTCCTTAAAGTTAAATATAAGTGTCGACTTTTAGAGGTCTCACTCTAACATTTATAAGGCTCACTTTTTCTTTTTTCTTTTTTTTGTACCAGGGATTGCACTCAAGGGTACTTGACCACTGAGCCACATCCCCAGCCCTATTTTATATTTTATTTAGAGACAGGGTCTCACTGAGTTGCTTAGCACCTCGTCGTTGCTGAGGCTGGCTTTGAACTCAGGATTCTCCTGTCTCAGCCTCCCAAAGTGCTGGGATTATAGGCATGGACCATCACGCCCAGCTTTCACTTTTGCTTCAAAACAAAGTATAGTTGCTGTTTGAAAACATTTTTCTAGATTTACTCTTGGCCTTGGCCTGTTCCAGGCTCTTTTTTGAAGTAAAGCGTGCTGTTAGAGGAGGTGTGCGGGTCTGTGAAAGAACCAGTTAGGGTGGGATGGGAACTCTATGACTTGCCAGCATACTCAGACAAGGTACCATACCTCTTATAGGTACCAGGGACACCTGAGTGCAGTCAATAGCAGAGACAGAGAATCAAGAGCACAGTAGCTAGTTACCCTGGATCTTGAGCACAAAGGAGCTTTTGTGTCATCTCTATGATCATTGGCATGATGGTGTTTATGAGTCAGCATAGCTTCGATGCTTAAAAAAAAAGTTATAATAACTAACACAAAAATAAATGGTTAAGCCAGGCACAATGGTGCACACCTGTAATCCCAGTGGCTCAGAAGGCTGAGGCAGGAGGACTGAAGTTCAAAACTAGCCTCAGCAGCTTGGTGAGCCCCTAAGTAATTTAGCGAGATCCTGTCTCAAAATAAAAAATAAAAAAGGGCTGGGGATGTGGCTCAGTGGTTAAGTGCCTCTAGGTTCAATCCCTGGTACCAAAAAACAAACAAAACAAAATAATAACAACAACAATAGACTGGATGACTGGAGGGCAACAGAAATCCATTTCTCCTAGTTGTGGAGGCTGAGGCCCAAGATTGAATTACTCGCAAGGTCAGGCTCTGGTGAGGCCTCTTGAGGTTTTCAAAGGGCCAATTTCTCACTGCGCCTGAACATGGCAGAAAGAACAATAGAGGGCTCTTTTATAAGGGCACCTATGTCATTCACGAGGGCTTTATACTCATGACTAATGGCCTCCTAAAGTCCCCAGTTCCAATGCCATTACATTGGGGCTTAGGATTTCAACATAAGAATTTTGAGGCCATAAAAGATGTTGAGGGGGTTCAAGATTTGTATTGCCACTCACTCAAGACATCCTCTTCAGAGCTAAAGACAAGGGCTGAGGGTAGAGTTCAGTGGTAAGGCACTTGCAGAGCTTGTACAAGGCCTAGGTTTGGTCTCCAGCATCAAAAAACCAAAACCAAAACAAACAAACAAATAAAAAACAAAACAAAACAAATCCAAACAGAAAACAAATGAACAAAACAAAACAGAGAGAGAAAGAGAGAGAGAGAGAGACATATCTTTCCTGCCTTAGAGATATCTGCCTTAGAGATATTAAATTCATGCGCATTGATGAACTGATGAACTGACCTCTCCAGGCTATTATCAAGTCCATTAACACAGTGACGTCAGAAGCTCTTATACCTCAAATCTCTCCTTACTTCTTTGTGTCCATCTTTTATCATGACCAAATGCAAAGATAGTTTTGAAGACTAGGATGTAAGTTTCACATGTAGAGACTTATTAAGGCACCATGAATGGAAAATTATTTTATTTCATGTACATTACACCCTCCAGAGATCATTTTATCCAAGCCCTATATTTTATAGATGAATAAAGGAATATAGAGGGAACCTGTTAAGACTCTGTAGTCAGCAAATCAAAGATCTGGACTAAATCCCATAGCTTCTTGTCCTTGGAATTCTATACACATAGCTGAAATCATGTCCTGGCCTCAGATCCACTATACAAATTATGGCACACATGTGCTTTGTGAAGTGATTCCTTATAGGCCATCTGTCCAAGGAAATCACCAGATCTCATGTACTTTCATCAGGGCTCACTGTCTGAAGGCCTATGCGTGTAGGCGCCAGGTGTGCTGGGGTGCTGGGTTCACACAACGTCTGTGCTCCAGGCTGGGAGAAAGTAAGAAGGGACCCAAGGTTTATCTCAACTGGGAGTGCATGAATCACTGCTTTGAACATGTCCTCTGTGGTTTTCTGGGTTATTTTTAGTGTCCTTGATGGGGTAAGAGCCACCTTGACTTTACCTCTGTATTCTTAGCACGTTGCTGTCAGCTCAAGCTGTAAGTGCTGAGTGTTAGTGGCACTGTCTCTCTGATTCACACCTATGTGACTCAGTGCACACTCCTCTCCCTTTGGGTTCCTGGGTGGACAGATGATCCTGAAGTTTCTCCTTTTTCTTTTTGATCTTATGTTTCTTATGGCTCTCATCTTTCTTTTTTCTATTTTAGCTTTTCTTTTCCTCCCCCCTTCTTTGATTCCTTTTTATTTTCTTCACAACAATATACCTTCTGATGCAAAATTTAAAATTTTGTAATAACCGATTTTTAAAGGCAAACTGGCCTGAGGGTCTATAGCTCAGTGGTTAGTTGCCCAAGACTCTGGGGTCAATCCCCAAGATGCGTGTGCATATACACAGAGGCAAACCAAGAGCTAATCAGGTAGAATCAACAGGACATTTGTTTTCTCCTTACTCCTGGGGCTCATTTTTCTCTTGGGTGGGAAGGAGGGAGATTCCAGATGAGGCGTACAAGTGAGATTTTTATCAGTGCATCTGAGGGTCAACCAGGAAGAAACCCACAGGTGGAATGTGGTTCTTTAGTGCAACAGTCTTACTGGTTTTGTAATCTGACTGAAAAATGGATACACAAAGCCAGCTCTGCTGCTGCCATCATGGAAACCAATCCAGTCATAAACATTCTGCTGCAGGACAGAGATTTGCCAATTGGATAGATCTGATGTCCTTTGCCAAAAATCTGCATTGAAGAGAGCAAGCTGGTTCTGGAGGAATCATGGATTTTTTAAACTCTGGCTGCGGTAGGTTCATCCAGAGCTTCCCACAGACACAAGACAGGGGACAGAGCAGTGTTGGCCTTCCCTTGGGATGTCATGACTGGACCCCTGACATCCTCAGAACATGAGTCCTACTCATATAGGAGCTTCACTGGAGGTGCAGTGTGGACAATATTGTGTGCACAGGTCTTAAAAAAAGAGCCAAGTATTGGACACCCACTGGGAGTCTCCCTTCTCTCTCTTGACAGATTGAGACTGACGTAGGGATGGGAATGGCCTTGGCAGTGAGAAGATTTAGAAGTCGTCCTGCTCTCACTTTATGACTCTTTGAGAAAAATCTTAAAATTATTCCATTACAGTGGTCGGGGCCAGGGGCCTCCATTGTGTAACAATTATTTCCAGCAGTTTCCAGTCTAGACTCAGGGAAGGAATCTCAAAAAGAAATTTGGGTTCATCATCAAATTCTCTAAGCTATCTAGAAATGCCATTTCTAATGTACTGCCCTGAAACAGGAACTGACTCAAGAGAGAACTTTCTGGAAGGATCTGTCAGTGTTTTTGAGAATCACTGGAAATGGTAGCACATTCATCTAGTCCGGAAGGCTGTCTAGGAAATGAAGATGTGTGAGAAGAAAGAGAGAGGAAAGAATGGTGTATAATGGGAAAAGACATTTATTAGTGATGTGGAAGTTGTTTTTCATTCCTGAGTTAAGAGAATTCTTTACCAATTGTATCAGATAGGCCAAGCTCTGTGTTAAGGACTAAAAGACAGGAGAGGAGAAAAAAATGTGTTATAGGAGGTGATATACATTTTTCTTGTACAAGTCTGGCCCCACATTTACATTTTGAACTCAGTGGGGATGCCTCTATCCAAGCTCTGATGGTACCGTGGGCATCAGACATCAGTAAAATCTCCTAAAACTCTGCAGGACAACTTCTCTCTTCCCTTTCCCCTTTCTTCTTTTTAATCCTGCTCTGGCATACCAAAGGATCTTGTGACAGAAAGTGAGATTTATGTTATCTTTCCAAAGATTTTCACATTGAAAATTTGGATTCCTGATTTGCCTTAAAATAGCAAAAAATGAGACCACGTCAGGTCACCATTTGCTTGATGTAATGATCAATCAGAGCTGGGTAGTAGCCTCCCCTTCTTCAGTCGCTTCTTTTTTCTTTTTCTTTTTTTCTGGTACCAGGGATTGAACCCAGGGGCTCTTAACCACTGAGCCACATCTCCAGCCCTTTTTTATTTTTTATTTTGAGACAGGGTCTCACTAAGTTGCATTAGGGCCTCACTAAATTGCTGAGGCTGGCTTTGAACTTATAATCCTCTTGCCTCAGCCTCTGAGTTGCTGGGATTACAGGCATGCACCACCATGCCTGGCAAGCCACTTCTTCTTAAGGAGCAACTGTCTCTTTAAAGACAAAAGCTCCAGGGTCTTCAAAGATTCCACTTCTGCCTCCTGGTTGCCATCCTGTCTGTCCACTCAGCAATGATACTTGCCTGGATCCTGGAGATATTTGTGTTTAAGATCATCAGACTTGTTATGGTGTCCTAAGAAATGATTCAGATCATGCCTACCCAATCCTCGACCATTCTTTCAATTGTGTTCAGAGTATACCCGCAAATAGATTTTTCTGGTTGTTTCTTGTTTTCCCTCTGCACATACTTAACTGCCTCCATTACCTCCAAATTAAATCCAAATGACCTGGTTAACAGGAAGGATCTTGGGCTAGCGACCTGCTTGTTTGAAATAGGAATCAATACAAACATGTTAAGGAAGGTACATTGGATCTCGGTGTGGTTTTGTCTTTAGTATCGAAAGACTGCTCAATGTGGGCTTGTTCTATTATTTTATTGCTTAAGTACCCTGTTGGTGTAAGAGCAGCCGCGGAGTTATTGGCTAATATCATTATGCCATTATTTGTAATTAAGGGACGTTGGAAGATAATAGTCCCTGGAGGTCTTCTGCATTGAGGTAAAAAGAAGCATTGAGGACATTGGCCGCAGAGTTGCTCAAAGCCACCTTGATGTCCAGCACTTGACATTTCTTCAGTGCCTTTGCAATATCTGCCCTTGTGATAACTGCTCTTAAGCTGATAAGGAGATACCTACCATCAATACCTTCTGTGCACAGCGTATCCTAACACAGTGGCTATCTGTGGGGTGACAACATACACTATTTACTTATATCAAGTGTAGGATTCTCGTACAACATGGTGCAGGCTAACTTAATTCCAATGAATGGAAGGAACTAACTAAGCTCTGGTTAAAAGAGATTTAGTGCACTGACCTTTCCTTGGGCTCGGCAAGATGGTTTGAGGCCTGCCTTCTGTTTATATGAGAACTCCTACATATCTCTCCTAAGGCTTTTGAACAACAGGATATCCAGGTTTCAGGAGTGAGATAGGAAAGTTCAGAGGTTTTCATACTCTCTGTACTGGCAACAACTCTAGAGAGTTTGGCAAAGGATGTTCAGATTGAATTGTAGAGGGGTGTGTCAGAAGAGGATGGGAACAAAGGAATTTTACCCCCCAAATTGGAAAACTGGTTCTATGTGAAATGGACCCTTCACAAATTCAGCATAAGGAAGGTGTTTATTGAAATCTCAGGGCTCATGGGAAATGGATTCATCATTTCTGACCTCCACATCTCTAAAATTATATAAGTCTGTGCAACAATGTTTAGGAGTTTAGTTATGGACAGTTCAGCCTGAGTACAAGTCCTGATGACACTGGTCATTTACTCATCCTCTCTCAGCCCCTGTCTTCTAATCTGTAAAATGCGAATAATATTATATACATACTTAAGAAGGTTAAGGAGATTTAATTAAGTAATTTATGTAAAACATTTAGCATAAAGAATTCCACAAAGTAAAAGGTGCTCACAATCAGGAATATCAGCTGTACTCAGCAAGTTATTAGTGAACTGACACTGTGTTCCAGAACGTGCTTTTTGTTCCCTTTAGTCCCACAGGTGAGAATGGTAGTCCAGGAGCATTATGAACCAGAGTCACAGCAGGCCTAGAGGGCTGGTTAGAGATCATGGGGTTGCATAGTGAAGGTCAGTGCAGGGAGTCCCAACAGTGACTACAGAAACTGCATTAACACGAAGGGGTGATGAGGTGACTCTGAGGGCAGAGAATCAGGCAATGAGGAGCAGCATGAGAGGGGGCTGAAGCAGATGCCAGGACCTTCATGCCACTCCAGGAGGAGCAGGGCAGAGCAAGTGATCGAAGAGCTCACTATGGGCAGCTAATCAGTTTCATGGCACAGAGGCCAACTTTGGGGTGCCAAGGCCAGGAATAGCAACAGAGGAACTTGAACATGGTTCACACACCTGGGCCGTATCATCAGGAAGAGTGAACCGGCATAGCTAAGCCAAGACAGGTTTAATGTTACAGGATGGAACTGGAGTAAAATCAGAAGGTGGATGTAAAACAGCCACTTTATTGATTATGGAGAAATCTGAATACAGAAATGCAGGCCAATTGTTATGGGGTAAGGGAGGGTAGTTTCCCTGACAAAAATGTTGTTTTCATATGTTTTATCATCTTATAGACAACTTGAGTGGCTGTGGCAGACAAGGGAAGAGTTGTTGTAAGTTTCCTTCCACTCTTTCACAAATATTTCAGGGACATAAACCATTATCACCAGGTTAAGCGTTCCTCTAGATTTTCTGGACTTACACTTAGGTTGTGGCGATATGGCTGAATGCACTAACAAGGTCAGAATCTCCCTGTGGAAAATGGTGAGGAAAATGAAATCAGCCAGCACCCAAGTACATCTGCTCCTTTGTGGCAAAACCAAGATGGAGAGGTGAGGGCTGGTTCCTGCACAAGAACAGCGCTGTGGCACCTCGACCTATGGCACCACTCCACCGACACAGTCAAGTCCACTGTCAGAAGGCTGAGGGGATCCAATGGCTGGTAGAAACTCCTCCATTTGAGACGTCCCAAGCCTGTGACAAATGGCTTAGTTTAAGCAACAATAACAGCAACAATGACAAAATTCCTCTGGACCTGGTAAAATTGAGCATGTAAGAGTTAGCCTTTGCTTACTTTCCATTGCAAATAATTACATAAAGATCATTGGCAAATTGGTGTGGTTGGGTAAAAGTGCATTTTGGGAGGGGCCGGTTGGGTGTGAGGGATTTCAGACATAGACCATCAAAGCTGTGTAACTGGGTGTCTGAAAAGAGGAGGGAAAGAATTCCTGAGTCCAGGACATCCCAGGGAATGCCAGGACATGTGGATGTGGCTAACATGCAGTTGGAGCTACTCCTTTGGATTTGATCACATGGGAAATGTACTTTTACAAACATTTTTCTCATACTTCTGGACCATTTGTTTTTAGTGACTGTGATTTTGAGATTCTTAGAGATACTTAATGAGTAAGCCTCAGGTGTGTGGGACATAGAGCAATGTGAAGCAAATTCCTAAAAGGTGAAGGGTTATTGCCTGACATACACAGCTTATGACTGTCCTCTTGGATATTGAGGTGGGAAGGAAAACAGCTTAGAAACTTCTGTGCCTCTACCCTAACTCCTTTTATTTTTTATTTTTTGGGGGTACCTGAGATTGAACTCAGGAGCACTCGACCACAGAAGCACTTGACCACAGAGCCACATCCCCAGCCCTATTTTGTATTTAATTTAGAGACAGGGTCTCACTGAATTGTTTACCGCCTGGCCATTGCTGAGGCTGGCCTCCCAAGCCACTGGGATTACAAGCATGTGCCACTATGCCTGGCAAACAATGACCTTTTAGCATATCACTTTACTTATGGAATCAGAACAAAGAGAAACAAATATTCACAAGAATTACTCCTTTTGATAACTCCATGAAAAACATGAGGAACTGTCTCAGCAAGCAATTAGGAACATTTCTACAATGATGAAAAAATAGTCTGCCTATTTTCCATTTTTTAAAACAGAATTGGATAAATATAACCAAATCTTAGACCTTAATCTTCATTTTCTTTTTACTATCTTTAGGCCTTTTATAAAAACTTTTTTTAGGTAGAATATTTCTTTTCTTTTCTTGGTACTGGGGATTAAAGCTAAGGATGCTCAACCACTGAGCTACATCCCTACCCCTTTTTTTTTTGAGACAGGGTCTCACTAAATTTCTGAGGCTGTCCTCAAACTTGCCATTTTCCTGCCTCAGGCTCCCACATTGCCAAGATTATAGGTGTGTACCACTGTCCCCGGCTCCAGGTAGAATTTTTCATGTTGAAGTCTGACATAAAGCTGTTTGTAAAAGAAGAAAATGTGTAGAGCTGGTGGGAAGTGAGATGACTGGTGCTAAGGGATTCACAGGCACACATTTAAAGTGTTCATTGTCATGGATTTTTTTTTTTTTTGGTACCAGGGATTGAAACAAGGGGATCTTCTACAGAATGGGAGAAAATCTTTACCACATGTATATCAGAGAAGAGCACTAATCTCTAGAATATATAAAGAACTCAAAAATCTTAACATCAAAAAACAAATAACCCAATCAATAAATGGGCAAAGGAATTGAACAGATGCTTCACAGAAGAAGATATGCAATCGATCAACAAATATATGAAAAATTGTTCAACATCTCTAACGATTAGAGAAATGCAAATCAAAGCTACTCTAAGATTTTATCTCACCACAGTCAGAATAGCAGTTATCAAGAATACTAGTAACAGGGCTGGGGTTGTGGCTCAGTGATAGAGTGCTTGCCTTGCATGTGTGAGGCACTGGGTTCGATCCTCAGCACCACATATAAATAAATGAATAAATAAAGGTCCATCAACACCTTAAAAAATTAAAAAAAAAAGAATACTATCAACAATAAGTGTTGGTGAGGATGTGAGGGAAAAGGCACACTCATACATTGCTGGTGGGACTGCAAATTGGTGCAACCACTCTGGAAAGCAGTATGGAGATTCCTTAGAAAACTTGGAACGGAACCACCATTTGACCCAGCTATCCCACTCCTCATTCTATGCCCGAAAGACTTCAAATCAGCATACTACAGTGACACAGCCACATCAATATTTATAGCAGCACAATTAACAATAGCTAAACTGTGGAACCAAACTAGATGCTCTTTAGCAGATGAATGGATAAAGAAATTGTTGTATATATACACAATGGAATATTACTCAGCCTTAAGTAAGAATAAAATTATGGTATTTGTAGGTAAATGGATGGAGTTGGAGAATATCGTGCTAGGCAAAATAAACCAATCCTCCAAAACAAAGGCCAAATATTTTCTCTGATGTGTGGATGCTGATCCATAACTGGGTTGGGGTAGAGCAAGAGAAGAATGGAAGTACTTTGGACTGGGCAGAGAGGAGAGAGTGGGATGAGGGAGCATGGGGGTGGGAAGGATGGTAGAATGAGACAGTAATTATTACCCTATGTAAATGTATGATTGCACAAATGGTGTGCCTCTGTATCACATACAACCAGAGAAATGAAAAGTTGCGCTCCATTTGTGTACAATCAGTTAAAATGCATTCTGCTGTTATGTATAAGTAATTGGAACAAAAAAAAAAAAGAAAGAAAAAAGAAAAAGAAAAGAGGGTCTCTTAACCATTGAGCCACATCCCCAGCATTTTTTATATTTCATTTTGAGACAAGGTCTTGCTAATTGCCTAGGGCCTCCCTAAGTTTTGAGGTTGGCTTTCTATCTTTCCACTCAGGAGGCTGCTGGGATTACAGGTGCCACTGCACCTAGCTCATGGATTTATTTTAATGTGCACAAATAAATACTACATCAAAGCTGTACTTCTGTATTTTCTTCTGCTTTCAACAAAACTGTGTGAAAAGGTGAGTTGATAAAAGGGAAATATTAACTAGTAGTTCAGATGGAATGGAGCTGTGGAGCAGGATGCCTGATGTCTGGAAAATTTGAGATAACAGTCAAGCTTATCTGAGTCTATACCCCAATTGCCTAGATTTCTCAATTTGAGTTATTTTAC
>PVHX01017757.1:0-38999 GCA_004024805.1 Geosciurus inauris | reverse complement strand
TTAAAATCATTATTCATCAAAAATCAGAATTTTATAAATTAAATGGTTCTTAATTTCTAATAAAATGACTTATGTTATAAAAAGACTTAAAAGGACTTCCTCCTTTCCCTTTAATCATGTTCACTTGATCAGATTCCTTTTCCTTCAACACACAATTGTAATTCCCTCTCAATAAAGGCTTTCTCAACTCCTCTAATCATTGCAGAGTAAACAATCTTTATTCAATCTCTCATTTAAAAATTTTTATGGTTATTTACATATATGAGTTTTGAATTGAATCTTTCCTTACAAGATTGCATCCTTCCTGGTGTTTTCTCCAGAAAGATCTTTCTGGGCAATAAAATATAATCCTTCAAAGTAGTTGGGGCCAAGGCACACAAATTTCTGTGTAAAACTGCGGCAGATCTTTGTTCCCTGCAATCATACCAGTGGATCTGATATCACTTAAATTCTTTAAATATTGAATGCATTTATCTTTAATATTATCATTATGGTTTAGGTATGAGGTATCTCCCAAAAGTTCATGTGTGAGACAATATGCAAACATTTGGAAATGAAATGATTGGGTTATTATGAAAGCCTTAATCTAATCAGCAAGTTAACCCATGCATAGCAATTAACTGGATGATAACTGTGGTTAGAGTGTGGCTGGTGGAGGCAGGTCACAGAGGGAGTGCCTTTGAAGTTTATATATTGTTTCTGGTGAGAGGAGACCTTTCCACTTCTTGGTGGCCGTGTTCTGGGGTGATTTCCTCCTCTGTACTCTTCCATCATGATGGGCCTCACCTTGGGCCCAGAGAAACTGAGTTGGCTCTCTGTGGGCTGAGATTTTTGAAACCTTGAGCTCCAAATAAACTTTTCTTCCTTTTCTTTGTTCCTGTTAGGTCTTTTGATCAAAGTGACCGAATCAATCATTTGCTTCATCTAAATTAACGAAATGAATTTGTTCATAATAAGAAGACAAAGATTACTGTTATAAATGAGAATGAGAATTTGATTCCATGCATTTTGTACCGTGTCACATGAAAATACATTTCCTATAACTATGTATATATACGTGTTGAGATAAAACTCTATACCTATTATATAAATGTACTTTTATATGTATGTGTGGTGCTGGGTATTGAAACCTGGGCCAAACTCAAGCTAAGCAATCTCTCTACCATTTAGCTATATCTCTATCCCAAGGTTTAACTAATTTTAGTAACTTATTTTTCTTTGGGATTAGAACCAATAGTCACACAGAAGCACATACTTAAATATGTTCATCAGGAATGGACTTTCATTATAAAAACTGTGTTCAGTTTTAATATTTTAATGTCAATTATGATGGACAAGGCTTAGTCTAAAAGGAATAAAGAATCAATAAATTTATTTGGGGATGATGAAAAGACAAGGTAGATGACATTGATGGAGAATCTGAGAGTAGGAAAAGCAAAGATTGTGTCAATTCTGACAGAAAAAATAATAAAAGTCCTGCAATGTTAATTATTATTAGGCGCCAGTTAAAGGAAATATGTAACTTTGAAAACGAATCCAATTTGAATATCCTAATAAAGATCTATGTGGTTTTAGGAATGATTGAGATCAAATATGTGGGATAGAAATTAAAAAATCAAGCCGAGCACGGTGGCTCACGCTTGTAATCCCAGCACTTTGGGAGGCTGAGACAGGAGAATAGCGAGTTCAAAGCCAGCCTCAGCAATGGCGAGGCGCTGAGCAACTCAGTGAGACCCTGTCTCTACATAAAACACAAAATAGGGCTGGGGGTGTGACTCAGTGGTCGAGTACCCCTGAGTTCAATCCCCTGTACCAAAAAAAAAAAAAAAAAAAAAATCAAAAAATCATGTTTTGAACCAAACTAAAATAAGAAGACTAGAACTACATGTGGGCTAAAACGTGTCCATGATCCCCATTCCCTAGGCCACCCTAGAGAAGCATGCTTGATTTGAGGCACAATGGGAAGCATTTCAGTATATCTACTATGTTGACTTCCTTTCTAGCAGGGAGGTACTTTCTCTCTTTATTTTTATAAAGAAAGTTTGAGAGTGTTCTTAGAAGTGAGAGAGAAAAAAAGGCATTTGGTTAAAATATAGTCTGAATTGGATTTCTTTAAATATGTTACTCTGAATACCAGATGGATAGGACCCTATGATTCAGGGAAGTTGGGTTTAAAGATAGCTCTCCAGCTGAGATGAGGGTGAACCACAGGTTTCACATCCCCAGAAACATTTCTGTAGTTAGTCTTGGATTAATTTGTTTTTCCACCACTGAGAATCTGTGTAGAAAATTAAAGTTAAAGTTAATGTCTTTCATAATAACAAAGCTACAAGATGAAGACCACTGGCATTTAAAATATATAGTAGAGGTTTTAAAAAAAAATCTGTGACACTTGGTGTTAGCTCAATCTTTGTCACCATGACCAAAATATCTGACATAAACAACTGGAAGGAGAAATAGCTTATTTTGTTTCATGATTTCTAAAGTTTTATGGTTAGATGGTTCCATTGCTTTTGGTCTGAGGTGATGTGGAACATCACAGCAGAAGGAGGTGGAGGAGGAAAGCTGTTCTGTTCATGGAAGTCTGAAAAGAGACAGACAGACAGACAGAGGGAGGAAGGATCCAGGGACAAGAAATTAATTCCAGATCACAAACCCAATGACCTATTTCCTCTAACCATGTCCCACCTACCTATAGTTTCCAACAGCTCTCAGTAGTTCAATTGAGTATCAAAAGATTAATCCACTAATAAGGTCAGAGCCCTCATGATGCAGTCCTTCCCAAAAGTCCCCCTCTGAACATGCTACAGTTAGGATAAAGCCTTCAATACAGGATCCTTTGTGAAATATTTCAGTTTGAATCCATAATACACTTTTAGAGACCAATGTGTCCTTCTCCCAAGAAAACCATCAAATATTACCAGTGCTCAGAAACCTAGTTAGAAGTTAACTCTTTGTTTCTTTTTTCCTAAGTAATTTGAATAAAATTTTAGACAAAAAGAGAGGGAAAATGAGGAAAGAAGGAAGCAAAGAAGGAAGGAAGGAAGGGAAGGAGGGAGAGAGGGAGGGAAGGAGGGAAGGAAGGATGGATGGATATAGTACATAATACAGATAACAAAAATAATTAAACTTGAGGGGAGCCATTCATAAAGTATGCCATAAAATTTTCCTAATGTATATCAATATGATAACAGAGAACCAGTGATTTAGTACCAGTGATTTAGATGGGATTATAAATGGCAACTTTATCCATAAGAAGAGACAGATGTGTAAGAAAGAGTATCTAGAGAAAAAATTGAAGAGAGATTGGTTATGAAGAGAATGAAGTGGCTACAATGAAAATCAGCTGAGGAAGTGTGGCTGAATCTTGAGGAATGTCCTTTTGTTTGATTATATGATGGAAAAGGCAAGCATTATTTAACTGCTAAAATATGTGGATTTAATAGATTAAAGGTTAAAGAGAGGGAACGAAAACATCATAGGGAAATGGCCCCTAAGAAAATGGAGAAGGTGAGGAAAAGACTGTGGTCATGGTGGGTGAGGGTGGAGGTACAGAAATATTTGTTCTGCTCTGATCATTTACTTATTTTCACATTTGTTTCCCATTGATTGAACATCCAAGATACAATATACTAAGGGTAGAATCTAGAAAAAATAAAATTTAAAATGAGCCATTACTTTATCCCTGTCCTTTAGTGAGACAGACATGTGAACAAATCATTATTTCATGGAAGTGATTATAATGGAAGCCAAGACGATGTTGGGGCTGTAGGGGATGCCAAAGATGGACACACAATTGAAGTATCTTAAAGACTGGTCTAGTCGAGAATGGTGGTGCACACCTATAATCCCAGCAGCTCTGCAGTTTGAGGCAGGAGGATTGTAAATTCAAGGCTGCCTCAACAACTAGTGAGGCCCTAAGCAACTCATCAAGACCCTGTCTCTGAATAAAACACAAAAACAGGCTGGGGATGTGTCTCAGTGGTTAAGTGCCCCTGGGTTCAATCCGTGGTTCACCTCCCTTAAAAAAAAAAAAAGAAAAAAAGCCTAGTCTAATGGATAAAGAAATAGAATAAAGGCATTCATCAGAAAGAGCAAAACAATAATTTTGAAAGGCTCATTAGTATCAATAGGAGAATAGGAACTTTACATCCTTTGTACGCATTCAGCATGAATTAAATCTTACCACTAACCCTAAATTATAAATAGAGAAAACTAGGCCTTTGAGAAAGTAATTTTTATTAAAAGTAGAATCTAAGTTTCAAATGAGTATAGAATAAACACAACCTGAAGATTTTAGTTCACTTATTAATATGGGAACATGTAAGATGCTCTATTTGAATCAAAAAGAATTCAAAGTTTTGTACACACACATATAAAGAATGACAAAGTAAATGTTTATGTAGATGTTATTTTGCCTTTAGTTGTAGCTAAATTGCCTTTTTAGGTGGCAAATTTATTGCCCCTCCTCCACACATAACAGGTTGAATTTGTATCTTTTGGGACTAAAGACATAGTCCACAGGATCCTCTTCAAATCAAATAATTGAAAGATTATTCTAGAAAATTCTTTGTCTTTCTATGAAGGGTCCTGTTAACATTTGGGTAGACTTGAATATCTGGTACAATTTTCTCCCTGATAAGTGAACTTCTCAGCCTTTGGAGAGGGTCTGAATATGTCTCTTAGAAGTTTAGCATCCTCAAGTCTGATTTTGACTAATACCATTATCTTATACATTGAGGAGTGGTGGGTTTGGTTTTCTCTTTTTAAATTAGGGTTATGTATAAAGAAAGCCACGGTTGAGTTCAAAATTTCAGACTTCTGACCATGAAACTTCTGGTTTTAGCACAACAACTCTGCCTGAATAAGGACCAATGCTGCCACCTTTATTTCATTAGCATGCTTCTCTCCTGGCACTAATTGACCTATTTTCCATATGTTTAGCTGTGCAAGCATTTCCTTAGAACTTTTCTTTATGAACTTGCAAGTGAATTAAGATATAGCCCCAGAATTCTGAATAGTGCAAAGAAATGAATTATTGTATCTGTTACAATAATTATCTGTAGTGTCCAAGTACTTAAAAGTAATTATAACGAGCAACGTTTAGAACAATAGTTCTTAATACAATATTTTGAGAAAAATAACCAGGAGACATCCAAAGTGCATAAATGCAAATGAACTGGGAGAGTCACTTGCTAGGAAATACACTGGACTTTGAGAAAAATTAACTCTTGTTGTAATGTATACTTAAAAGCAAGAGAGTGAGAGTGTGTTCACTTAATTACATTGTTAGATGTGCTCTTCAAATTCACATGTTGGCAACTTAATCCCCAGTGAAATGGTTAGTGGTGACTAGGTTTTGAGGTTCTGTCCTTGTGAATGGATTGACATACAGGTGGGGTGATCATTGTGGGAGTAAGTTACTCATGAAAAATCAATTTGGCCCCTTTCCTTTCTCTTGCATGTGCATAATGCATGCTCACTTGTCTAAATTCCTTCTTCCTCGGGATGGTGAGTCCTTTCTCGCACAGTATGGGTTCCTTGACCTTGTATTCCCTATCCTGCAAAACTACGAGAAATTGTCCTGTGTTGTAAATTACCCAGGGTTATTCTTTTATCATAGTACAAAACAGACTAAGACAGTGAGTCTCAATTTTACTTAAACTGGGTTTAAAAATATATCTTACTGTGTACTCTACTTAATTCAAGCACATAGAACAAACAAAACAATACTCCTGATAAAAGTAGCCCATGCATTGTTTAATGTCAAATGGATCCTCTTGAAGCTGACTGAAATTACTTAGTTTTAAAAATGTATAAATGGCCTCTTAAAGGCAAATGCTTTGTCAGTTATATGAATTATAAATGAAGGACCCAAGGTGAAGGCAAAGAAGAAAAAATATATATATATATATCTTTATTGTCCTCAAAAAGAGTACCCTTCCACATAATTCTTAGGCCCAGAGATGAAGAGTCCACTTAATATCATTATTATGTACTGAAGACTGTACAGCTAAGTTATATTCCAGAGAACAAATGCACGATTTAAGAAATAACTTTGCAAGGATTTCAGCTGGCGCTAAAAAAGTATTAATTTTCCTCATGCTTGGCTTGTTCTCAAGTGCTTGATCCTTTTCATTCACCACAGGAATTACCTCTAAGTACTTATTCACATTTGAGATTGAATACAGACCATATGACAAAGATCATCTGTGTGGAGTCATTTCAAATGACTTTCTTTTCAATTCATTCCATGAATACTATACTTTTTGCTGCACCAAAAGATGTTCTATCTAGATTTTTAGGTTAATTAAAATAAAGGTTTACTTTTAATGTTTTGACATGCAGTGTTACAAAAGAAATCAAAGTCCTGGGCAAATGTCTTGCAAATTGTCTCGATTATTCTGTATTCTGTCGATAGCATAATACGTTTCTTTATGAAGCCTGTAATTTCAAAGTGTTGCTATAAAAAAACGAAAACAGAGCAGTTAGAATTGCTATGTCAAGCTGTTTTTGTCAATTCATTGTAGTCTTTGAAGCATTATTTTTCTGCCTCAGATTTACTTTGGGATCTTCTAATTAGTAAATCAGCTTTAATTTTACAAAAGAATCAAGTTTAACATAGTTGATATTTATTGAGCATTTTCATGTTGGGCATTACTTAGCATTCTGTGTAACCAATCTTATTTAATTCTGACTTTGACACTATGATGTATAGTTAACATGTAAACTGAAGAGGAGAAAACTGACGCTTTAGGACTTAAAAGATAATTTACTTAAGTCATGTAATTGTGAAATATCAGAGCTGAGGCTCACCTCATACTTGCTTGACAACAAAACATGTATTTTCAATTAGATTACATCCCATGATATATGAAATTAATATCAATTTTTCTAGTACTTTGGACAACTTCAGTTTTAGTTTTATTTCTTTTCTGGTTTGGATACCAAAAGTTATAATAGTACTTAAATTATAATTAATCACTGATTTGAATTCATTTAGTCTACTTATGTGAATTCAACTGAAACCAGTAGTATTTATTTAGCACTGCAAGAAATGGCATTATAGCTTCAGCTGTGGAGGTTTATAGTAGGGAAATTGAAATTCACCTCTTTGCATAAAATGCTACTTGGCAATGGAAACTTTTGTGAATGTTTCCTTAGGGTTAAAGCCTGTAAACATAGAGACTTCCTTATAAGCCACAGCATCTCTATGTGGAGGCACATATATCAAGTTAACCTTGAAAGACCGAGTATGAAAAGAAGAAGAAGGAAGAGGAGGAGGAGGGAGAGAGAGAGAGAAAGGGAAGGGAAAGGAAGGGAAGGGAGGGGAAGGGAAGGGGAAAAGGAAAAGGAAAAAGATAGACCTGGCAAACTTATGAAAACAAAGGAGTTTGAATTAGCTATGTTATGGAGATGGGAGGAAGGTTGGGAATTGCGGTTGCTTGATTACAAGTAAATGATCAGGGGGGTACTTATTAAATGTTTACTGATGACAGAGTGCAAGAAACGTTGTTTTCTTCACTTCCCCTTATGAATAGTGGACCCTCGTTATACTTTTTCTCAAAAGCATTTCTTAAGGAAAAGACAGGAAAAGAAAGTGCAGGGAGAAGAGAAAAGAAAGGAATAGCTTTGGTTTATGGGAGCAAGGAACATTGAAACAGTATATTTTAACAAGCACAGAAAAATGATAGAAAAGAGGTAGTATTTTTTCACAACAAAATAAACCAGAGCATTTACTAATGTAATGCAGCATTTTCATCTGAGGAGACATTTTTCTTCTGTTTGAACTTCTTTCTATCTGACTTCTCTTTACATTTGTCCCAAGGAAAAGAGGAATGGGTAGCTGGAAGAAGCTTATAGCTAATTTGCAAGATTCCAAATTCCAAATGCCACCTTTTCCCTGGTGTCTGAAATGCTAATTGCATCCACACTTGCAAAAGAAGTTGAACATGACAGAGCATAAAAGGGATTTTGAAACTGGAGGAGAAGGAATTTAGGAAACTACCATTCAAAAAGCTATTCCTTTCATGGATCTCTTCCTCTCCAGTCCCAAGAAAGAGAGATATCTTGGAAAAATTTTGTTTTAACATTTGAATGAGATTCTAAATGTGAGTAATTTATACTTGTTGAGTTGGGTAATCTATAGAATATGAAGGATACATTTGATATTTTCAGGGGAAAATAATGAAATCAAGGAGGAGGAGAGGAGAGAAAACCAATGGGAAAACAGAATACCAATGTGAAATTCTGTAAAATACATAGCAGGAATTAGATGCATATCTGAGACAGGACTAAGAATGTGCCTGCCCATTTGCTGTGCTCCAATCCTCTCAAAGGGGGGGAAATGGAGAAATAGAAGAATCTCAGGAATAAATCTGGGGACAAGAAATGAGAATGATGCTTGATGTCTGAAACTGCTTTGGAATGACAATGACTAGGTCATTTCAGAACATTATATTTTCCACTGCCAAGCAAAAATGGGGCTCCAAAAAAATTAGCTTCTTTTAGGCAAACAGAGTTTTAGGTTTCATACTTCAGTTTTTGAAATGTTCAGCTCATTACTTTTACCTCTATAGACAGCTTTCCTTGGTTAACCTCAGTAATATACAGCATAGCTTTTTTCATGTGACAATGCAGATTGGTATAATTCTTTGTCTTATTCTTAGACTAAATCAAGGTTTATGTTAGTAAAAGTGCCTGTAGGTGAAAGGTGACTAAAGAATTATATAGTATACCTGGTTTTTGATTTTATGAAAATATGTCTCAAAGATTTTTAAATATATTGTTCTCCATTAATAATTTCTACCAGTAAGCATATTCAGATATTTATACTCCAGCAAAGGTAGCTTTGTCATGTTCCTAAAAAAATAATGAAAAAAAATAGAATGTAGAATAAGAAAATTGCTTAAGGCACTAAAGCAGAAGTAGGAGAGAGTGACATACACTGACTGTCTTCATAAGGCAATAGTTCTCCGACTTAGTTCTTACATACCCCTGTACTGTATAGAGTTTTTAAATTACAAAAACTGATATGCAATGTTTTAGACTACTTTTGAGAGTCAATTCTATAGTAAAAATTAAACCTTCAATCTGGAAGATAGCAAATAGTATCATGTACTTCAAATTGGAACCCCATCCTCCTTTTTGCTAGTATATCAGTTTTTCGCTAAGATTAAATTATTTTGTCTTTCTCCAAGTCAAGTCCCTGAGAAATGCAATGTGCATAAAACAAGAAATTTATTCATTCACAGGGTGTAAGAAAACAGATCTAGGGGCTGGAATTGTGGCGCAGTGGTAGAGTGCTCACCTAGCACACGTGAGGCACTGGGTTCGATCCTCAGCACCACATAAAAATAAAATAAAGATATTCTGTCCACCTACAACTAAAAAAATAAATAAAATTAAAAAAAAAAAGAAAACAGATCTAAAAATGTAACACCTATAGGTGACTTCCATATGAATTACAAGGAGGTCTATGGAAGAGCCACCATTCATACTGAGGCTGGGAGTGTGAAGATGGTCTGGTGATATGCAAATGAGTTTGAAATTGAATGAACAAAGTACAAAAGGGAAAAATAATACAAATGCAGTTTAAATAGTTGTGTTTGCTTTTAACTTGATCATGGATCAGCAACAATCGAATAGTAAAAATTTCGTAAGAAATGGAGGATTTCAGCATCAGGATAATGTATGTGCACTTCCTTCAGCCAATGGAAAAACTGAAGCATCAGTAGTAAGGAATGAAGAAAGAAGTATTTTGTATCTTAATAAAGGATGAAGTAAAAATGTTGTCTAGAAATCAGAAAATGATAGCAGCTTCATGTGGAAATGGTAAAGCAGAGCAAGTACATTTTCATGACATAAACAAGCAGATTGGTGCCCAGAGTATGGGACACAAATTGAAGGAAGGATAGGACAGTTAAAAGCTTCCTAAGGCTTCAAAAGCTGTGTGCAGAAAGGGGGCCCTGGAGGATATAGGCAGAAAAGCTAATGACGGAAAACCACTTCCAAGAAATTTTACTACTTTAAAATATTGATTGGGAACCTCAGAGGATGGTTTGTTTCATGCAGGCAAGGAAGATGTAACAGTGATTTTTTGGGGGAGTTTGTCAGTAAACTCCCATTTTGATTAAAAAAAAGATAAGACAAAATTGTGCTTGATAGACATGAATTTTCTGTTCTCTCCTATCAAGAGAAATGGACATTTCCCAGAGGCCCACTAGTGTCCCACTAGGTGCTAATAGCTGTTACAGAATAAGATAAATCCAATAAACAACTATAGAAAAAAATAGCACCTCCACTGGCCACAGAGTTGTGAAAAGGGTAGATGAACAAAACAAACTAACAAAAAATAAAGAGTTTAGGGTACTGCAGTGTTTTCAATGAATTCACTAAACTACTTTGCATTTTAAGGTGCAAGTGAAGAATATACTATGCAGCAGTTCCCAAACTTATTTTAACGTGGATTTAATCTTGTTTCAAAATTTCTCAGACTCTTTTCTGAGTCAGATGCTTGTAGTCATTCCCATCATTATTTTTGTAAGATGCCTGCATTTGTTAGAAACTATAATGATATGAACTATAAAACCTTATAAAAACTTGAGCAGCCCAACTACATAGTATTTTTTAAGTCAAATCTATCTTTGTCTCCTGAGATTACCATTTTGTTATATGCATAAAAGTCTATGGTGAACTTAACTTGTCAGCATTTCTCAAAAAATATTTCTGTTAATATGAGGCTTGTTAGTCAAGGTATATGCCTAATTCAATTTACTACATTCTCTTGGTAATTATATAAAACAATAGAAATCAGTTTGTACACATATTTATATTAATGAAAGTATAATATTTAGTATTTAACTTCTGAATTTATAATCTTAAATTGTTTGTTTTAAAAACCAAATCATAAAACCACTAATATTTCCTTTTAGATTCAGGAACACCACCATAAGAGATTTATCTTAAAATGTAAAAGTTTAAAGAATTTTCTTCATTTTTGCATAACTATAATTGTACTTCCAAGTAAAAGAACATGAAATTGCATTTAAATAAATGCTTCTTTGTACAGCTGTCAGCATGGACTTATGCTTCACCTAGAAGTTATTCTGATCTGACATTTGTTGAAATTTAAAGATGTGCTTGGACATTTATTGTATGATTACATGCTTCTCAGAAAAGATGATGAAATTCTAAAAGCAAAACCAAAAGTTTAGTTGATTTAGAAAGGCATATCAGTGAGAAATGTAGTCACTGAATACTTTATTATATTTTAGCATTAATAGAAATTTAATTTTCTGTATGAATATTGGTTCATTCTGCTTTTAATAAAATTATGATGCCTTTCTGACTCCTGGTACTTTTGTCCTTTTAAATATTATACCATTCATTAAGGAAAGGATGTCATCAAAATCTTAAATAGTTAAAAAAATCAAAAACAAAAACCCTGAGTGCCTAAAATATTTAGATGGAAATATAATACCTTATAATAAAATAAGTTAGGAAATATATGAAATGCTATTCATGCCTCCCTGATTTTATTTCATTACTTTTTCCTCTCTGTGTTATCTTATTTTTTTTTCGTCCTCTCCATTCACTTGTCTTCTCTTTTGTCCAAGGTCAAAATACATATCACTTCCAAGTGATATGTAAGACTCTAATTAGTTGCTTATCTTATTACAAAGCCAAATAATTTTCAATTAATTCAAAATTAATAAACTTGAGAGCTTCTATTGAGAAACAGAACTGCCTAAAATCACCACTATGCTTTTCATTAAATACAAGTAATTATGTAAACTCTGTAAAACAGAATTTTAATTTTTAAAGACATGCCACTAATTAGCATTGCAATAATTTGCAGCCTATAAGTTTATTTAAAACCACAATGTCATAATCACTGAAATTTTGCTGCTTCTAGCTGTTTCCCAATATCATCTTTTTTTCCAGGAAGTTTTAGTTACTTTCTCCTTTAGTGATAGCATTTGTTCAAATTTCTAAAGTTTTAATCCAGTAACAATGGAGCAACATTTATGCTAGTATGTTAAACAATTCCCTGAAGGAAAAATCTCATCATTTTATAATTATATTAAATCTTGAAAGAGTTTACTCAACTACCTGGCTTTATTCATTCCCTCTCTCTCTCTTTGTGGAACTGGGGACTGAACCCAGGGTGACTTTATTGCTACACTCCAATTTTGTTTTTTTGTTTTGTTTTGTTTTGTTTAGAGTGTCTCACTAAGTTGCTGAGGCTCTCACCAAGTCGCCCAGGCTGACCTTGAACTTACAATCCTCCTGTTCCTGCCTCCCAGGTTCCTGGGCTGCAGGTGCACACCATTATGCTCAGTTCAACCACCTTGTTTTATCTAAGACAAAATTTAATCTCTATATGGCTCTGTGTCTTTTTAAAGTTCACTCTTTGCATCAGAAAAGTCAGAATTTATTCTATCTTCCATTTTAATTCATGTTTAACTATGTCATGCTTACCTACAAGCATTTATTTATTCACTCAACAAATATTTATTGAGGTCGTAATGGAAGACAGATACTATTCTTAGTGCCAGAAAAAGAATGATGAAGAAATTAATCATCACTTAAGAAGACTACAATTTTTCAGAAGTGAAACAACCAGTAAAATAGTAAAGAAAGAAAAAAATGTTTAGAGTTATAAGTGATAAATGCATACTCATACAGATACACTTAGGAGTGGGACCTATGATCCAGTTACAGGGTAATGAAGTAGACATCATACAGAAGTAGAATCTAGATTATGAAAAGATGCTGTGCTAGTCAGCTTTCCAACAGCAGGGAGTATATACTGGAGAAAATTCCTCACCTCATGACTGAGAACTAAAAGAAAGGTAGGAAGGGGCAGGAGTTCTACAATTCTCCTGCCCTTTTTTATTATTATTGTTATTATTATTGTTTTTGTGTTATTGTTACAGTACTGTGGATTGAATTTAGAGGTACTCTATCTCTGAGTTATATCCAAGACCTTTTTATTTTTTATTTTGAGACAGGGTCTCAATAAATTACTGAGAATGGCTTCAAAATTGCAGTCTTCCTAACATAGCCTCCAGTGTAGCTGGGATGACAGGGGTGCACCGCCATGCCTACCTGGATATCCGCCTTTGAAGGCACACCCCAATGACCTAAAACCACCCACTTGGCCCCACCTATTAAAGATAACACCATCTTCTAAAACCAATCTGAGGAACACACCTTTAACACATAGAAATTGGGAGATGTTCCACAGTCTGACTATAGCAATTATCAAACATAGATAAGTGACTAAAATGAGTGCAAATCACAAACGCAGAAAGAACTGCAAGTACAAAATCCATAAGGTAGGAAAGAATTTTGTATGTTGGTTTTAAAGAAAAATGTTGTCAAATGCAGTGTAGTGAGGTAGAAGGAGGGATGGTTATGTGAAGTCAGAAAAGCAGGCAGTGGATGGATTATACAGGACTCTGTGCATGCTGGCTAGAACTTTGGGTTTTGTGTTTTATGATTCAGTGTAGCATCCCTGGCCTTTATCTTAATAATTAAAATTTTATGTTCAAAGCAAAGAATAAAATGGTATGCCATTTTATGGAATCCATTGATACTGAAATTTAGGATTTTAGGCAGAACAAGTTTGATCAGAAGGACAACTAAGAGGCTACTGAAAATAATGATAGAAGTTTAAGCTGGAATTGATGGAGGAAGGCTGCAAAATACTGATAAAACCAGGAGAGTGAGAGAAAGGAGGAAATTTTGAACTATTCCTAGGATTTTGGCTTCAGGAATTGGGTACATGGCAGCATCTTTTATTTTATTTTATTTTTTTAATAGAAGTAGAGAGAAGTATGCAGATTTTGTTTATTTTTGTTCTCAAACTTGTTAAAATAATTATGTGCATATGTGCAAGTGTTATGGTTTTGTTAGTAATTCATAAAGTTTCTTTCATGAAACTTGTCCAACACTACTTTTGTTAACAAATTGGCTACTGTTGTAAATAAATACTGTTTAATGATTCATTTTTTGTGTGTGCGTGAAGGCAATTAGCATTACATAAATAACATTGTGAAATACTCATTTTTTTTCAGGAAATTTTCAACTAGTAGTTACTGACTGCTCTCTTTAAATGTGTATTAGTTTGTAGAATTCAATTTAATTCACTCAGAGATTATGTGTTAATTTAAAAGACCAACTTAGACAAGAGTTAATAAAGTACATTTTTAGCATCTTTAAAAATAGGTATAGTGTATATTTCTTATTTATTCTGTATATCTAAAAAGCTTAAGCTTTCATGAAATAAGTATTATAATAAAAATAAACAGATCCACGATGGTAGTTTTTATAAATTAAAATATCACAGACTATTTATAAGTAATATAGCAAACTACTTCAAAGTAGGAAATTCTTTAATTCATATCCATTTAAATTGACATCAGTGTCCATAACATTTGAAAATTTTCCTAATCAGCTTTTCCTTTTAAAAATGCATATAAGAGAAAGAAGAGAAACATATGGATGATTTAAATGCATAGAGAAAACACCTAGATGACAGGAATTCATACTTACAATAGGAACTTTGTTTTTGTGTTTAAGTAGTATATCAAAATCATTAATTCTTGCATGGAAAAATGAAAACTCAGTGAGTCCAAGGCCATGTGCATTCTTGGTAGAAAAACTAACACATAGAAAAATAATTCTTAAATTAAAAGTGGAATTTCACAATTCTGAAAGTAGAGTGATTAGTAAATAAATTCTTAGCATAGTAATTAATAAGGATTCAACATATAATACCCATGATTGTGTTACAAAGTATTCAGGAATCCTGGAAATTTCATGTAAAATTTCCCATACAATTTTTGAAGAAAATTTATATATTTTACCATATTTACAAATGGATCCATTACCATAGTAAGTTAAGATTTATTGTTTTAAAGGGAGAGAGAGAGAGAGGGGAAGGAAGGAAGGAAGGAAGGAAGGAAGGAAGGAAGGAAGGGATGACAAAGTGCCTGTGAGGATATACAGTTCACCTTTGGCTGTAATATAACTTGGTAGTGTTCTTTGAATTCATAATATTATTATATAAAAATCTGTAAAAGATAATGGTCAGTAGGTGTATATAAATGAAAAAGTGTATATAAGTGCATGTTTGGATCTATCTATATGTATTTATATTTATACATACATGTTTTTACCTACACACATACATCTAAGCAACAATAATTTTAAGCAATGTCCTGTATACACTGTCCTCCACATCTCAGAAGAGAGGCACTCAGGTCAGAAACATTTTGCTAAATTTCTCAGAATTTTCCTTTGGAATATTGGACTCCATTCTTTCTAAAATTTATTTGCTAAGTATACTGTGACTTGTGTAATAAAACCATTGCAGCACAAATATAATATTCAATAGTTTTATGTTTAAGTCTGTGATATACTTTATTGGTTCTATTTTTAACACAATATAGCAATGTAAAATAAATGATTAAGTACAAAAAAACAAGCAAATTTAGATGTTTTTAATGTTATGACAAATGTACAATTTGCTTGAAACTAGTCAAATCAAATGATAAAAATATATTGCTATTTTATTTCCAGCATTTTCACTAGAGAAGAAAAGACAGAAAAAGAAGAGTGGCAAAATGAGAATTATCTGATTTAAGAATAAAACCTTATGTTCAGTAAGGCAATATGTACTGGTTGATTGAGTTATTACTGTTCACAGAAAATGCTTTTTAATATGAAATCAGAACTCTTTGGTATCTGGTAAATGCATTAACTTTAGAAATAAACCTCATATACCTAAATTGCAATCTCTTTTCATATCATTGAAGTTTAGTGGTAAAATATTTTCTCAGTGCAAAATTGTTTACATTTGGAATTTACCAAGATTGCTTATACTCCATGTGTAACTATTACAATCTTCCCAACAGTAGGATGGATTAAGTGTCTGCTGGGCATAAGATACTATTTCACTTCTACAGATTGTAATTCCCTTTTCTATAGTTAATGAGTGTACAGAAGAAATAAAGAATAATTTACTAAAAAGAAGAGAATTAAATAAGGCATGAAAGATGGATCTAGAATATAAAAAAAACAATGGTAATTAAGCTTCTGATTTGAGAAAGAGGAAGAGAACAAATAAGTGAGAGGATGGTTTTCAGGGTGATCTAAGCCATCTTTCAGTTTGTAATAAAATTATCAGATGAGAAGTATAAATATATAATTTTGTATTGGCTTATTAAAGGACTGTCATGAAAAGGACTTTTGCCTTGACGTGAGTGACTTTAGGGAGACCTGAGGTTCTTGAGGAAGGCTCATGTGAGTTGTGTAGTGGGACAGCATTAGGGCCAGTAAAGTGAATGCTTAAAAATCAGAAAGCACTGGATGGCTGATGCATAAAGGAACAGTCCCTTATGTGGAAAGTACACAGAGTCAAAGGCCATTTGATATGATGTCATGTCTTTTATTTTGTTTTTAACTTTTAAACAATTAATTATTAGGAAAACAATATAGCATGCTGCCAACTTAATTGTCAAAACTAACCGTTAGAAGAAATGAATGAAAATAAAAGTCAAGGTAGGGTTCTGGTCCGCAAGTTTGTGAAGCAGAAACTACCTCAATATCTTTAAGATCTATTATTAATGCTTATTTTATATAAAATTTTATGTAGTAAACATGTTTGTTGAAGATTTAGATCCCTGGGCTCTGCTGTTAATGAAACTAATGGGAAAACTATTATCTTGCAAAGGAGCAGCTGCTTAAACAGAGGGAAAAATATTAGCAAATAAATACAACATGTCACATCTGCTCAAAACTCACTGGATACTACCAAGTATGTGGCCTCACACATACACTAGGGAGTGGCGAAGTGTGATCCTCTGTGTGCTCTGTAACAGGGAGCTAGACATTTCTCTAGATTTCTACAGTGAAATTGTAGACTCTGAAAGACTGATAACAGAATTTTAAGGTTTCAAAAGGACAAAGTATATTGTTGATTTTGATTTCTGATTAATTGAACAACTCCTGATAAAGCAGTCAAGAGAGGATAAGTTGACTGCTATCATTAATAGCAATTGGGCAGTTATAAAATATTGGAATGAATTTTTTGTTTGTCATTTTATAGAAAATATAGATTAAACTGCAAAATTGGAATTTAGTGAGAGTATGAAAATATAGAGAGGCGAGCAGAAGGGAATGGACAAATTGTCAGTAATTGATAATGGTATAGAAAGAGTAGCCAGTCAGAAGAAAACAAAGCTTCTGAGTGTACTGTAAACACAAAGACATGTTTCAAGAAGTATATAACAGTGTGCAGTGTTAAACAGAAAATGTTAGTGGAGTTGGCATGATAATAATGAACATGCAACCAATACTTACTCTTAGTCAGACCCATTTTAACATATGTTTCTCTGTGTGATTTCATCTGATCCTTACATATTCTTTTTTTACAATTGAGGTAATATGAGATTAAAAAAACAGTCTGAATTCACATAACTTGTAAATTGTAGAAACAGGATTTCAAACCAGCCATTCTTGCTGCAGAATTTCCCTATACTCTTAAACACTACTTTATAACATACTGTGGGTCACAATCAAAATAGAGGAATAAAATCTGCATAGCAAACTACCATTATTAGTAAATAGTCATAAAAGCAAGCATAGAATATATGTCTGAGATTTTAGAAAACAAAACAACATAAGAGATTATATAATTTTTAAAGAAAAAATTGTTTTTAGTTGTAGATGGACACAATGCCCTCATTTTACTTATTTAGTTTTTATGCTGTGCTGAGGATCAAACTCACTGCCTCACACATGTCAGGCAAGTGCTCTGCCACTGAGCTACAACCCCAGCCCCAGGGATTATATATTATTGAGAAGAAACAATGGCAAGGCAAGGTTCAGGTCTTTTCTGACCTGATTAATGCCTAGAATATAAGATATTTAAATATAATTAGAAAAAAAGAAGGGAGAAATTGTGTTAAATTTTGTAGAACATCTGCTATTTATAGTGTATTTCATTAAGATGTCACATGCATTTTCTTATTTAATTCCTTGGAAACTGAGACACTCTCCATCCTCAATTTACGGAGTATTGACAACCGTAATTCGTAGCTACATATCTTTGGCTTTAGAGCTTATGTTGCTGTCTTTGTGTCACATCAGAGAACATGCAGAGAAAAACCTAAAAGGGAAAATGAACACCTTTATGTGTTTAATAGAGGGATAAAAGGAACTAGATACAAATGCTAGAGTTCAGTGAAATGAAAATTAGTTTTTGATTTCTATTTTCTGAAACTAAAAGGAAAGCTATCAAGAACGTGGGAAACTGGGGTTGTGGCTCAGTGGTAGTGAGCTTGCCTAGCATGTGAAAGGCACTGGGTTAGAGTCTGACACCACTTATAAATAATAAATAAATAAAATATGGGGGTAGCAGTATGCTGACAAGCAATGAATATGTATGAAGATGCAAGCACAACTACTAGTAGTAATAAAACAAACATTGACTTTACATTTCAAAATTATTGCTACCTTGCTATGAATTCTCAGTGTCAATGAGGATACCTTAATGAGCGTTGAATAAAACTATCAAGAATGGGTTGGGATTAATTCTGCTTTAGGTCTGCCTTATGTCACACGTATGGTGATATGTTAATCTGTCTACATTTCTTTTTCTATAAGTTGCTCAGCACACACACTGTCTTAAGTAATTTCCTAGTAGGAAGTTAAATCTTTTTGGTAATTATTATCATGATAAAATTATCAAATCAGATGTATATTTTCTGCTTACATATTTTTCCTTAAGATCGTTTTAATTTATATTATTTTGTTGCTGTTGCTGTTATCAAGAAGACATTTTATTGTTAGGCTCTTTAAACATGGTATTTCAGTTGACAGCCCATCATGGCAACTAAGGCATAGGTTGTTCTAGCTTGTTGACACACTTAGTTCTGCACTAAGCTGCTCAAGGTGGAGAGGCTGAAATGAAGGGATACCTGAAGGGAGAACATCTATTTCCCCAATGCAAGATATTTCCTTTTTTTGCTCTGGTAACATTTAAAGGAAGTGCTTCTGTAAGTTGTATGAGATAGAACATTGGTAAGCAAAGCACTATGTCAGTACAATCTTCAAGACACTCTGCCTTGAGAAGCCACCTCTTCTGTGTGTACAAGTGGGTACATGTATGTATATGCCTGCTTAATTTTTTTTGTATACCCAGCACTCTTATTAGAGAAGAATCTCTATACACCCTAAATAAATTAAATGAATACCCCAAACATCTTTCTCCTACATATGAAAATCAAAAACTCATGATTAAAGGAGTATCTGTGATCACTGGGTCATTGAATGCATGTACGACAAGATGACAGATTATAGAGAGACAGTCAGGCAATATTTGGTGATATTTGGCCATGGATCTCTGTAGCCCAGATGAAACAGTGCTCCTGCTATTCCAACAGAGTGATGTGAGGTATTGTATTTTAAATTCTTGTGCATTTATGATTTGGAAAATAGGTGATTAAAAACATAATTCTTGGGCAAATTCTTTGCTTGCTTCTTGACACTTATTTCAGTATTCCCTTTCAGCTTCATTAAGTTATCCTCAGTGTTTACAAACATATTAAATCAATGCAACCACTCCATCTCTTACTTACACACACAAAAATAATGCTTTAGAAATTAAAATCTTTATGACTCTTCCATTGTACCACCTTAAACAGACTTAAACTATAAATAGTTTGCTGGGAAATACAATTAAAAAAAAAAGAACAGTCAACAAAAGCAATAGACATCCAAGAAGCAAATAAACAAGTGGAAATGACATTTCCATGTATAATGCTTTTGCAAAAGAAAAAAAATCTTTTCATCTTAATGTGCAATATCCATCTAAAAACCTCAGTTTAGCTGAATGCAATGAAAATAAGTGTTCTTTTTCTACATAAAATAATTTGATTTTACATTAATGTTTATATATATATAATATGAATGTTGAAGATTAATATAGGACTGAAACTGAGTATTGGGAAAGGAAAAAAAAAAAGCTCAAGTGATGGTAGACTGTGTCAGTAGGGACACTACCAGAGTGTGGAATATTTTGCAAGTATCAGAAAAGGTTAGGAACAATTCTTGAATAACAATCGCACTGTATTCTATATGTTGGCTGTAGCTTTGGATGTGAAAACTAGTAAACCTAATGTGAAAACTAGTAAACTTCAAGGAAAGGAACTATCATGAAATTCTATTTTGGCTTTTACTTCCCAAGGAAACTTTACAGAAAAAGGCAATGCACATCAGTGGGACAGGTCAAAGCAGCTCATTTTAGCCTCTGCTACTTTCTCCTCTACATGAGAACTAATATACCATCTAGTGCTATTCCAACTTTAATTTGTATAGCTATTTAGGTTTGGTGGGGTTTTTTTGTTTTTGTTTTTGTTTTTTTTTTGATATGAGAGGCAATCTGCAGTGGGTATTTTGTGTGTTGGACATCTCTCATTGATAAACTATCTGAGATAAAACAGATCATCTGATGTCTGATTTAGTTGATAGATTACTGACAGACCTCCTTGCAAGCACTCTGCCCTCTGAAATATATCCTTGAAGGTTAAAACCCAGAAGGTTAGTTTAAAATATGAATCTAGTCTCATTATTCCTCTGTCAAAATCTCCTAACTGAATTTCCATTGCTCTTAAGATAGAAGACTTCATCTCATTGAACACTCTGTCTAAACTAGCAGTCCAGCTACACTGGCCTCTTTTCTTTCATTTGTTGTAAGTTAGCATGCACCACCCATCTTAAATTCAATTCTGTTCTATCATCTACCATGTCTAAGCCAACATGTCAGGGAGCTATCTCTGATCCTCAAGTCTAGAACAGGATTGCCCTAACACCTTGTATCATATCTTGTACTTTCCTCAAAACCTATCACAGTCTGCAAGTGTATATTGAGTTGGATGAGTCTTTTGAATGAGTTTTTTTTTTTTTTTTTTGCTGTACTGTGATGCAAGCTCATTGAGTATAACTCATGTACTTCTCATTTTATTCCCAGTAGCAAGAAAATACTCTGACCAAAAATCACTTTTTTAGTCATTTTTTTAATGGTGAATCCCACATAAGTGTGTACCATTCAACTTTATGTTTTTATTTCCATAGGGATTTCTGAAGAATAAATATATCTTTAGGTGCTTGAGTTTCTATAACTTTTTTCCCCAAATTTTTGTTGGAATGTGTTTTTGCTGAATTTTTCCGATTCACATTACCATTCATTCTTTTATGTATTCTCAGTTCTCAGAGACTAAAGTCAAATCCAGTGGAATCTACTGATGACACAAATCTCCTATCACTATGGGACTGTAGCCCTCCTACTTCCTATAAACTCCTATACGACTTGGGAGTAACTATATAATACAGATTTATTATTTTTTACATTAATGACTAAATGCTTACAGCACATCAATTAGACTAAAATACTCTGAAGATAACCAACTCAAAACTCTAGACTTCTCCAGACACATAAACATGTTAGTTTTCTTCATAGGCACATTACTATAATTGAAAAAGGGAAATGCCAAGGACCTTTTATTTCTTCTGTGGTCTTGAATACAAACATTGCATTCTAATTGGAATAGAAAAATTAAACATAACAGGATCTGACGGTTGAATCATTTCAACCTTTATATGATTATAATAATTCTCCTTTTGGAGTCCAATAGGTAAAATATCTAAATAGGTATTTTGAAATATACGAAGCAAAATATTAATCACTGAGATCTATGCTAGACACATGAGAAAAAATAAATACTTTAAAGAGAAAGGTTTAAGACTATTCCCTGTCACTTTTAAAATATCCCTTTCCTCAGACCTTTTATAAGTGGCTCTGCAAAAGCTCCATATCATAAAATTTGTGGGACTCATTTTTTAACTGTCTCCCTGGTTAAAATTCTGTTACTGAATATTTTGTGTTCTTTCCTGGAATGCTTCTTAAAATTTCAGATTGTTCAAGTGTCAAATTTATTATTGAGCTTTAGTGCATGTATTTAACATGTCTCAATTAAGTGAGGCAACACCTATCAGCCAAGTACAAAAAGACAAAGCATAGTGAAGGACAGTAGATTAAAAAATCTAAAAATGACTTTTTATGTTTATGTGGGTTTTTAAATTCATGGCTTAGAGTCATCTTCAATTTTGAGTACAAAACACATGTTTTCATATCCAGTTTCCCAACCATGATTAAGCCATCATTGCCTCCTACTTTCAGAAATGTCTTCATGTTTGCCCAGAATGTGATCAACAGAGAGATTGTGATGATTCATTGAAACTCAGACGAATATTCAAAATCCCACACACATTTCTACCTTAGAATAAAACTCATAATCTATTATATGATTCATGGTTCTTGATGCTAACTTCTCCCAATTCACATTTCTACTTCTGATTTTTGTTTTGTACTCTACTCCAGCAACACACATTATCCCATTTTTCTTTTGACATGTCTCTGTTTAGTTGTATTTTGGCTTTTTTTTTAAAAAATCATGAATGCCCTAACTTTACCCAGATTGTTTTTATCTTCAGTTCTTTTGCAGCCATATCTAATATTGCACTTTGCTGACATTTTCTATTCCCTTTTTTCATGTGTTAATGCATTGTGCTTCAGAATATTACTATCATTAGACTTTATTGTCTGCTTTGCCAGAGATTATAAGATATACAGTTATTTTTTATTGTTTTTATTGTTGCTGTAGTTTTTGTACTATAATTGGAACAGCATTGGCACTCAAATATGTATTGAATGAATGACACCTGGTGATTAACATTTTTGTTTTAATTTCAAGTATATTAACACTTTTTTTTTTTTTTGGCACCAGGGATTGAACTCAGGGGTACTCGACCACTGAACCACATCCCCAGCCCTATTTTATGTTTTATATAGAGACAGGGTCTCACCGAGTTGCTTAGAGCCATGCAATTGCTGAGGCTGGCTTTGAACTCACAATTCTCCTGTATCGCCTCCCAAAGTGCGGGGATTACAGGCGTGGGTTACCATGCCCGGTGGATATTAACACTTAAGAGTCAAGTGCATGCAGATGTACTTTCCATTCTGTTTTGGGAATTTGTAATTAATTTCCTTATATTATTCTGGATGAGTTAATTATCAAAACTGAGGCAACTTTCTTCATTGATCAAACAACTTTCCCAAGTACCAAATCATCAACCAACTCTTTTAATATTTCAATCTTACAAATTTCTCTAGCATCCTCAATTTTGATAGTTGTCAGTAAATATTAACATTTTTTAAAAATAATGCTTCGTATAATGCATTACCAAAGTTACTATATTTGCATTTGATGGTTGGGTGGGACTTGAAAAAATAAATCAGTACTTTTGTGGATTAAATAATCTCCGTATGCATATTTTAATTTTGTTAACTGGGAGATTTTAAAAGATGTACACATTTTTTCTCTGTGGTACTGAATTATGATATTTTTGAGCACATTTATTTATATTAAAAAGAAATTTCTTAAAGAAAGATCCAGGACCTGTCCACAGAGTCACCTCAGTACTGAGGTAAAATTATTTTTCTAGAAGAAAATTTGCATTTCTCTTTATTTTTCTGAGGGGAAAACAAATCTTATAACTGTTAGCTCAAATTATCATACAATAATAGGGTTTTACAGTAAGTTGGCAAGTGAGATGCTTTTTAATTACTTAACAGAATAAGAGAGTTGCAGATATAAAACAAAATCTTCAACCCATTGATATATAATTATTTTCATATATTTTCCTGAGAGCAAAGCTCTCTCTTGAGGGCAGTCTGAGGGGAACCACTTATTCAACCTTTAAAATGAACCACAAATTCCACAAGAACGTCAGAGAGGTGTCCGTTTTCGATCAAATACACCATGACCACTACCTAACTCAGACCAAATTTTATTTTCCATAGAATTTCACTTTGTTGATACTTTTACTGAAAGATAGTCCAAGAAAAAAATGATTCAACTGTAGTCAATCATGTAAAACTGGAGTTGAGAATCTTTATATTGAGTGGTGCTCAGTTTATGGAGACTCCAGGGATAAAGCTTTTTACGTTCCTGGTGATTCTCCGGAGCATCTGGACTGTTTTATGTTATGGATACTGTGGCTCATTAAATGGATTCTGTTTCTTTTTTTTCAATAGGCTCTCATAAAAATTAAAGCCAAAGTCATGCTACTCTTCCAGGTAAAAAGCTTGAAGTGATCTGTATTGGCTAGGTTCAAGATTTGGAGTTAGACTTGTTGATTTCAAAAGCAGCCTCTCACTCACACCAGAAAGTAGTATAACATCAGCTTGTGACTCAGCCACTCTATCAATCTCAGAGTCAGGGAGGGCAGTTCTTTCAGAGAAAGTTACAATTATATGCAGCAATTAATAAAAATCCTTAACCCCTGCACAAAAACTGGAAGGGGGTACCTACAATATCATTTCCACGCATTATATATAGTAACAGCTTAAATTAATCATACATCACTGTTCTATTTTTATGTTGCCCTACATCATTTACTTCAGTATTTGTTATGCAATGCATATTATATCTTTGAATATGTGTTAGTTTTTATCTTGTGAAATATTGAACACTTTTTAGTAAGTGTTATGGTTTAGATGTGGTGTCCCCTAAACGCTTAGGTGTAAGACAATGCTAGGTTTGGAAAAGAAATGATTGGGTTATAGCCTTAACCTAATCAGTGAATGGATCCCTGATGGGATTAACTGAGTGGGAACTGGAGGCAGGTGGGGTGTGGCTGGAGGAAGTGGTTCCCTGGGGGTATGACTATGGGGTATATATTTTGTGTCTTGAGAGTAGATCTTTCTCTCAGCCTTCTGATCATCATGTGGGCTGGTTCCTTCTGTCACACTCTTCTGTCATGATATTCTGCCTCACTTGGAGCCCCAAGGAATGGAGCCAGCTGACTGTGGCCTGTCACCTTTGCAACTGTGAGCCCTCAAAGAAATTTTCCTCCTAGAATTGTTCTGGTCAGACCTTTTAATCATAGCCATGAAAAAAGCTGACTAAAACAGTAAGTAAGACATGTGATAAATAAATACAATAGATATAAATGGACCTATGTCTATCCATCTCAATGTATATAAAATGCATTCACATAATAATACTTAATGCTTATTTAAAAACAGAATCTGTATTGAATAACAAATTTTTATACTTACATTAATAATCTGATAGTTTATTTATCCCCTTACCTCAAAATGGTAAATGCATGATTAGAACTGTGCTATTATTTTCAATATTAGAAAGAATGGCTATGCTTTGGGGATTTGTATCCTGAGTTCAACATGTTTGGAATGGATTCTACAGTTAAAGAAAATTTTAGATTCCACAAGTCATTAAAGAAAAATAATATATCTACTATGCATTATAAATTAGCTTACTCATAGTATGTTATATTGAAGTAGATTTAGAGTCAAATTGCTTTATATTGAGGTAATTTAGTTACATTATAATATACTATAGAACTTAGTGGTAGAATTATGAATTTGGTCATATTCTAATAAATTACTGATACTTATCAGAGATTGATTTCTCTTGTTAAGTCTGACTGTAAATGTAGAGAACACAATTTGATGTGAACCTCAGTATAAAATTATAGAGCAACTTTTGTCTTTTTTTTTTTTGTACTGAGGATTGAACCTAGGGGCACTTAACAACTGAGGTACATCTCAGCCCTTATTTTTATATTTTATATAGAGACAAGGGTTGTGCTATGTTGTTTAGGGCCTTGATAAGTTGTTGAGGCTGGCTTTGAACTCCCTATCATTTTGACTCAGCCTCCAGAGCTGCTCAGATTACAGGCGTGTACCTCCTCTGGCACACCTTGTTGTCTTTATCCCTATTGCTCTAATGTCCCGGGATAATTCTGCCCTGAACTCATTTCATGTGTGTTTATTTCCTGAGGTAATTTGGTGCTTCCCCAAATCTTGCATTTCCTTACAATACTTATGTAATGGTAACCATCTGAAAAAGCATTCAAAATCATTTTATCTCACCTTTCCTTTTCTATTAGGTACCCGCTGCCTTTTTTCCAACCCCAAACTCTTCCCCTTGCCATCATGATTACAAGAAACTGATACTGGGACTCCTTCCCAGAAATCTGAAAGGCTAATACCATAGAATGTGATGCACACTCAGATGCAACACAGTATCAAATTATAAAACAGCTAGTTTAATCAGGTGCTCTCCTGTAATCCCAGCAGCTGGAGAGGCAGAGGCAGGAGGATCTCGAGTTCAAAGCCAGCCTCAGCAAAAGCAAGGTGCTAAGCAACTCAGGGACACCATGTATCTAAATAAAATACAAAAAAAAAAAGAGGGGGGCAGGGATGTTGCTCAGGGGTTGAGTGCCCCTGAGTTCAATCCCCAGTATCAAAACAAACAAACAAAGAAAAAACAGCAGCTGTATTTATTGATACTATTTTTATTATTCTAAGATTGTTATATACAAAGGTCAAGGTGCATTTTAATGTACATTTGTGCCCTGTATACCTTAAAGTAGTGGGAAAAAATATCCCCTGGACAACTTTAATTCAAGGGCTTCAATAACATATTTTTATCTTCTAAATTAATCCTTTAAAGCTGATTTTCATTATGTAAAATTATATACACACACAGAATTCAAAGTTCATTTTCAATAGTTCCCAAATTAATTATGTGCAATACTCAAATTGAAATCATAAACTTGAAGTAATTTTGATGATTTGATATTTCTTCTGTGGGTTTTTTGGGACAAAGACACATATACGTGTGCATGCGTGCACACACACACACACACACACACACAAACACACAAATCGGTCTGACCACAATAAATACATTTAAGCAAAGAGGTTAACGTGTATTCTTTGATTTCCATTTTGTAAGCCATTCTCTTCAAAGTATATAATGTAGTTCACACAAGGTGTATCATTAAGAGATATGGAAAATAAGAGCAGGACAAAAAGGTAGAATATTATCACCCCTTGAAATGAGGCCAGTTTTGGGGCTGGGGCTGTAGCTCAGTGGTAAAGCGCTTGCCTCGCATGCGTGGGGCTCTGGGTTCAATCCTCAGCACCACATACAAAGCAATCAAATAAAGACATTGTGTCCATCTACAACTAAAATCATATTAAAAAAAAAAAAAAGAAATGAGGCCAGTTTAGTATAAATTGTGTTGAGATCAAAAATATTTTTCATTACTGCAGTCTTCTTCTTACACATAAAGTTAGCCATCACACCCTTTGGAAGTTCAGGATTCAATCCCTTTGCACTCCAACTTATTGATTCTCCTTTAAGGGGAAACCAAATAAAATCATACCACACATTAACAAATTAACAGCTATGTTTCTAGTGTACAGTGCATGATTAATATTCATTACTGCGAGCCGGGCGCGGTGGCTCAAGCCTGTAATCCCAGCACTTAGGGAGGCTGAGACAGGAGAATCGCAAGTTCAAAGCCAGCCTCAGCAATGGCTTAGGCGCTAAGCAACTCAGTGAGACCCTGTCTCTACACAAAACACAAAAAAATAGGGCTGGGGATGTGGATCAGTGGTCAAGTGCCCCTGGGTTCAATCTCCAGTACCAAAAAAAAAAAAAAAAAAAAAATATTCATTACTGCGTTCGTCATGAGCTAACATGATACATTAATTCATTTTAAAGCCTGCTTCATGTGCAAGGAAAATGGAAAATTATTTGATTTTTTTGTGGGAGTTTGTTTCAGAGTTGCTTAATTATTAAAAATTAGCCATTTTTGGTAGATAAGAGGGTCTATAAATGGGCGTTTATAATAGTAACAATTTAACAATTCACTATTATTACTTAACTATCAAAAACTCACATATACAAATATTAAAAATGATAAATATGTAGCCCCAAAGCTGGAATTGTATAAAAATGGTTCAAATAATTTTAACAATATGTATTTTTTAGAATATTTATTGAGAAACAATTAGATGTCATTTAATTAGAAAAAAAATAGAAAAGACTTAAAGCAGGTATGTACATTAATGAAAATGAATTTGCCCCAAGGTAACATAAACCAACCAGCAGCCCACCAATGTAATTATCTTCTACTTACAATTATTTTCATGCTTTGTTATTTTCTATGGGTGTTATATGTTGACTGGACTTTATAACATAAAATAGATATAATAGAAAGCTCACAAAAGAAGCAGGTTGTATAAACTATTGTTGAAAAATTGGTTAGGCTAAGTGGCATTATTATATTACCGTTTGTATTCATGTACTTAAATATCTCAAATTATTTTCTCAAATTGGTAATAATTTTGCATTTTAATCCATCTTTTACCATCTATCTATCTCTTCTTTTTTATTTTTACTTTTTAATTTATTAATTCTACTTAAGTATACATGATAGCAGAATACATTTTGATTCATTGTACACAGATAGAGCACAACTTTTCATTTCTCTGTTTATACGTGATGTAGAATCCCATCATGTATGCAGTCATACATGAAACTAGGGCAATGATGTTCATCTCATTCCATCATATTTCCTGCCCGCATACCTCTTCCCCTCCCTCCCCTTTGACCAAAGTTCCTCCATTCTTCCCATGTCCCCTCCCCCATTATGGATCAGCATCCACTTATCAGAGAGAATATTTGGCATTTGGTTTTTTGGGATTAGCTTACTTGGCTTAGCATGATATTCTCCAACTCTATCCATTTACCTGCAAATGCCATAATTTTATTCTCTTTTATTGGTGAATAGTATTCCATTGTGTATATATGCCACAGTTTCTTTATCCATTCATCTATTGAAGGGCATCAGGTTGGTTCCACAGTTTAGCTATTGTGAATTGAGTTGCTATAAACATTGCAGTGGCTGCATCACTGTAGTATGCTGTTTTTAAGTCTTTTGGGTATAGACTGAGGAGTGGGATAGCTGGGTCAAGTGGTGGTTCTATTCCAAATTTTCTAAGGAATCTCCATACTGCTTTCTATATTAGCTGTACCAATTTGCAGTCCCACCAGCAATGTATGAGCGTGCCTTTTCCCCTACAACCTTGCCAACACTTATTTTTGTTTGTATTCTTGATCATTGTCATTCTGACTAGCGTGAGATGAAATCTTAGATTAGTTTGATTTGCATTTGTCCAATGGCTACAGATGTTGAACATTTTTTCATATGTTTGTTGATCAATTGTATATCTTCTTCTGAGAAGTATCTGTTCAGCTCCTTACCCCATTTGTTGATTGGGTTGTTTGTTTTTTTTTGGTGTTAAGTTTTTTGAGTTCTTTATATATCCTGGAGATTAGTGCTCTGTCAGATGTGCGTGTGGCAAAAATTTGTTCCCAGAATTTAGGCTCTCTGTTCACTTCTTGAATAAGATAATGTATGAAAAACCTTCTGTGTAAAATCTTAAATTACAAAAAACACATGAAACACAATTATCTAGATTTTTAATCATCTTTTTTCCATGTTGGACATTCTTTCCTCTCACCTATGTTATTTTGTTTTCTCTTTCATTCAGCACATCTCCTCCTTATCAATCATGAATATGTTCCTTTGGACATTATCCTGCCCTTGTCTCCTTTTCTGTACCTATTTGATGGGATTGTCCCTGCCACTGTATTAAACAGTTTCAATGCAATCTTGCAGCTTTAATGGGTTGAGTTGTGTTTCAGAAAGAGATATGCTGAAATGTAACCTCTAGTATCTATGAATAAGACCTTATTTGCAAATAGTGTCTGTCAAGTGTTTTCATGTTAAGATGAGGTCAACATTTGGGGTTAGCTTATAAGAAGAAAGAGATGTGGAAATAGACACACACAGAGGGAAGATGACAGGAAGACAGACACAGAGAATGTCGTGTGATGAGGAGGCAGAGCATGGAATGATGTTTGTTGAAAACAAAGAATCCCAAAGAGTGTTAGCAAAGCCAGAAACCAGGAGGAAGTCATGGAACAGATTCCTCATCCTGCCACAAACATACATGCAACCTTCATTCTGAGTGTGGCTCTACTGACCAATCCATCTTAGACTTTTGCCTGCTGAACTGAGACAATATAAGTGTTGTTATTTAAAGCCACCCAGTTTGGGGTTCATTGTTGTGTCAGACTTAGGAAACTAATATCACTGCCATCATACCACCATAACACACAGCCCTTTCAGCAACAGCGACAAGTTAAAGTGGAAAGAATTCCACCCCAGCCTCAGAATGGCGTGTGGGCACCAGGTGATTACTCTTTACTTTGACCAGAGGCATTTGTTTATTTCTCTACACAGCAACTCTATCTCCTCAAATCCAATTACTTTTTGCTACAAATAAACCAACAGTCTTTGCCAAAATGGGAAGCTGAAATATCAAATATCATCTCAAAAGATGTAAAAACAAAGGAAGCAAATTCCCTGTTTCCTATTCACCCTTTCACTGTGCATTTTAGACTGTGTCTTTCTCTATGGCCAAGTCGCTTTTCTCTGTTCTCAGCCTTTTTTATGGGGTGCAGGGTAGCAGGGGTTGAACTCAGGGGTACTCGACCACTGAGCCACATCCCCAGCCCTATTTTGTGTTTTATGTAGAGACAGGGTCTCACTGAGTTGCTTAGCGCCTCACAGTTGCAGAGGCTGAATTTGAACTCGTGATTCTCCTTTCTCAGCCTCCCAAAGTGCTGGGATTATAGGCATGTGCCACTACATCTGGCATCTTCAGCCTTTTAAAATGTATTTTTGCTTCCACTGCTCTGTTGAACAGATTTTTTCAATGATGTTGTGATACTGGGGCACTCCACTAGTGAACTGCATCCTCTTTAGCTTTTTATATTCTTTTTTTGTTTTGTTTTAAAATAAGGTCTTGCTAAATTGTTGAGGCTGGCCTCAAACTGGAGGTATTTCAGTTCGAGGCATGTGACTGGCTATCCAGCGGTCTTCATATTTTCAAATCCAAGGCAGTTTTTGACCTTGATTCTTATCTTTCCTAGGCTATATATTATCCTTCTACACATAGATCCTGTAACCACCAACCACCCTAAAGACCTTCCCTCATTAACAGTCTCTCTTCTTCTCTTCCTCCTTTTTCATATATTCTTCCTCCTCCTCCTCCTCCTTCTTCTATTCTCCAGTCTGATTTTAACTTTTTTCTTTGGCTGTCAATCCCTATGAGAGTGGCCCTTCATTCAGATGGTATGGCATCTCTTTGGTGATAGTAGTTCGAATGCATAATTCCCTTTCAATAAAAAAATGACTTAGTACTTTCTAAGCAACTTTATGATTTATTTGCTCCAACTGAAAAGTGTCTCCACTCAAGAACATAACTTCTTTATTTTATTCAATGCGGGAATAAATATCAGTGGAAATCATATTTATTCTTTATCCTTACCACAATCCTAAGGTCAGGGCCATGTTTTCATCTCCCTTGTCCATTTCTGTATCTTTAAAATCGAACCCTTCACATCTAGCCTTATCCCTGTAATGCATCGTACATTCGCCTTCCTATACTGGAATCTTAGTACAGCAGCAGTGTGCTTGAAATTTCTCAGTAATTCCATAGCAACCGGGTCTATTCAAATTTCATAAAATGACAGCCCTTTTCCAAATAAAGTGCACACCTCACATTTTTACATCACGACTCTTGAATCTGCTTTTTAGTTTTCTAACAGGCTAAACTACTACTGCCTATTTTCCAAAGGAGCCCAGTTTCCTCATGCTGCCACGGCTGTGAATATGCTGCCTTTGTGTGGACTGGCTTTTCAGTCAAACACTGTCCAACTGATTATTTCCTAGAAGCAGCACCCTTGTCCTGAAGTCCCTATTTTTCGAGTTATTTTAGGCTCTCTAGGTTTGATGAGATATCCTGATTTGGGAACTTGTATTAATGCAGTAAATTAATTGAGTGTACACCATAGTGGACTGTTTTATTTACTTTTGTGATATTAGCACTTAGACCAGGACTGAATCAAGAGCATCCATTTAAATATTTGCTGAATTTATGTTGCTTTCTCTGATTTTTCTATCCCTGTCTTCAAGCACATATCAATTTGCAGAGCTACAGAATCACTGAAGACAATCTGCCTATCCTACTACACAACAAACTTTTTTTTTCTGTGCCTTTGGTTTTGTTTATGATCTTTGAGCACTAATGTGTAGGAGACTTGTGGACAGCTTGTGAAGTCAATAAACGTGGACCTATTTCCAGAGGACCCATCCAGTAGGCTGCAGTGAGGTACAGATGGAGTCCTTACAGGCTCACAGGTGCTTCTGCTTTTGATAGTATAGTGTAACTTTTGAGATACAATGTGTAGGGCCCACTAAAGAGGAACAGAAGGGTTTTTCTCCTTGCATTTGGGGATTATTCAGACAGAGTATCAAAGTTCCCTTGGTATAATATTCTGTATTTTTTATATGTCCATTTCCAAAATTACACTTGTTTATTCCCATAGTCTTACAGGTAGTCCTCTTAGGGACAGAGCTGAGTGATGAGGATATGAGATCAGAAACAGCTGTCTACATATTCCTTCACACAGGCTTCCCTTTGCTTACCCCTCATTCATGCATTGACTTTTCCTTCTGGTGTCCTTTATTATTGTCAAGATTCTATAGACTCTAGAGGTTAATTTGATCTGTAGGTGCTTTCTTGGTTGTAATACTATGGCTATAGAAACATTAAGTCTGATCAATTTAAAAATTACACTTTTAGCCAGGCGTGGTGGTGCAAGCCTGTAATCCCACCACTTAGGGAGGCTGAGGCAGGAGAATTGTGAGTTCAAAGCCAGCCTCAGCAACGGTGAGGCACTAAGCAACTCAGTGAGCAACCCTGTCTCTACATAAAACACAAAATAGAGCTGGGGATGTGGCTCAGTGGTCGAGTGCCCCTGAGTTCACTCTCCAGTAACAAAAAAAAAAAATAATTACACTTTTAAAATATATTTTCTTCTATGATTTATTTGAGGGCACTAAAAGCTAAAACACATGATGGGTTAAATATTTCATGCAGTTTTCAGAAATGAGGACAATGAGATTTATAGACATGAGTATTTTGATTGTGGTCCTATACTTAGAAAGTTTCAAAGTTGTACTGCTACCTAGTGTAGTGGGCTTTCAGATACAAAGCCCATCAGACGACATACCCACAAACATTTGTGAAAATCAGTGATCATGGGCCACTTACTTCAATATCACCCCTAGTGACAGTATTTGTAATTGTGAAGAATAGAACTTTGTAACTAAACTTTTGTATCTCAGATTTTAGCTGTATGATTTGCTACTAATTGTATGTCATTGGGAGAATGGGTACATATCTCATAATTGACTAATGATTTTCATCTCATACTTATGTGTAAAATGGAAATAAATTTTGTTTCAATATTATATGAGTTACTACATATAAGTAGTAAATGAATTGCTACATGTGTAATATTATATTGGGTGCTGGAATATAGTTGGGGATTGAATAAAAATTAACCAAAAATTGGTAAATGAGTAGAAAGGAGTTCACTGAATTGGGACTATGATCTGTTGCCATGAATTAAATAGAAGGTAAAGAAAATTAAACATGGGCTGAGGTTGTGTCTAGCATGTGTGCAGCACTGGGTTCGATCCTCAGTCCCACATAAAAAAACAAAATGAAGTTATTGTGTCCACTTACAACTAAAAATATATTTAAAAAATAAAATTCAGCATGACACAGGTACCATGACAGGATGATCAAAACTATCCTCCTCACATGACTAAAAATACAATTGTGATTAAATAAACATGACCAATTAAATATGAAGAATAATAAGCACAAAAATTAATTTGTGAAAGAGTAAAAATTTGATAAAGAAAGGTGAAGAATTTTTCTTTGAATATGTATCTAAGAATAGTTACCTAAAATATAAGATTTTACCACATTCCACTCTGCTGAAATTCCATCCATACTAATTGTTTCTTAAGTATAAAGGGATATGCCATATGTATCTGTGCATGTTAGGGTACATGTCTCTCAGTGTAGCTATTTTATGACTGAATAAAATTTTTCTAATGGGGTGGTTAATATCGAAAGTACATAAGATACTCCAAAAACTCAACAACAAAAACAACCTGATTTAAAAGTGATCACAATAGATATTGCTCAAAATAAGAAAAACACATGGTCAACAAGTATATGAGAGGATGCTTAGCATCGTTAATCATCTGAGAAATATAATTCAGAACTGCAGTGAGATATTATCTCATCCCATTGATTTGCTATTATCAAGAAGAAAACTAAAGATGACAAGTACTGGTGAAGATCGAGAAAACTGTACCCTTACAAACTGGGAATGTATATTGATCCAGTCATTATGGAAAACAGTATGGAGGAATCTTAAATTATTAAGAATAGAATTACTGTATGATCCAACAATCTCATTCTGGGTACTTACTCAAAGGAAATGAAGTCAGACTGTTGCACAGACATTGGCAGTCTCCTGAACACTGCAGCACTATTCATAGTTGTCAAGAAATGGACGCAACCTAAAGGTCCTTTGACCCATGAATAGATGAAGAAATGTGGTACACATGCAAAATGAAATACTATTTAACCATAAAAAATAATGAAATTATGTCATTTGTAACAAAATGGATGGAAGTGGAGATCATTGTGTTAAGTGAAAAATATGTACAGAAAGACAAACACTGCTGCTCTCACTCAAATGTGGAATACTAAAATGTTTATCTCAGATATTGGGACTACGATTATGTTTTCTAGAGGTTTAGGAGATTAGAGGTGATGGGATATGGGAAAGACTGATCAATGGGTGCAACATTGAAGTTCAACACAAGCAAGAAGTTCTGGTGTATTGTTGCAGAGTAGGGTGACTACAGAAAGGTATTGTGTATTGTACATCTCAAAAGCTAGAGGAAAGGATTTGGAAAATTTTCAACATTTGTGATGAAAACTTCTTTAGAAGTCATGAATGTTTGAGGACATAGTTATGTTTAATCTGATTACAGAATGTATACATGAAACCAAACATCACACTGTACCATATCAATATGTACAATATTTGTGCTTTTATGTGCCTGTTAATAAAATTTCAAAGGTACAACAAAAAGACTAATGTATTATCACAATAAAAGATCTATTAAAATAAAATTAAACATGTTTTACTTTCTTGCCACTGTTTGGTTTGTAGTTGTTCAGGTACCTCTTTCTTAGTAGCCTAAATGTACTGATTAATCGACCTTTATTCCACAAAACCAGATTGCAGTTGTGCTAGATCTAGCCTAAGAATAACAAATAGTCTGATTAATAAGACATAAAAAATGGCCCATTACCCATTTTTTTTTTTTTTGCATCACTGGTCACATTTTTTACCAGGGAACTAGAAAGAAAATGCTCATATTATATGAAGGAGTTTGATGACAACTAAACATACTTTATAATATTTTTACATTTTCCATTCATTCTCACAGACATGCTCAAATCCTCATAAATGATTTCTGTTACAGTTAAAGACAAATTTCAGACAAATTCCAATTGTCTGAAAGGATGCAATCAGCAACATTCTGCCTGTAAATTAGAAACACTTCATTTTTTATATATTGCAAAATGTAGTCATACAGAAAAAGAATTTATGCCTTCATTTTCTATATAGGTTGTATGGCAACTTACCCACAATGACAGAAAAAAAATGATTCCAGAATATCTGCAGTATATTTTGCTGAATGTTAACAGCAGGTTTAGATGTGTTTCATTTCTGACCTTGTAAAATGCTTTCCTCCTTATGCAATGCTTTATACATCAAATATACAAACTGCTGCTAAGGCTTCAGCTGCTTGCACGAGGATAAATTTTAGAAAACAAATGTTGTTCAGGTCAGTTTCACCAATGTCATTTTTCTTCTATTATTTGATGGCAAAAGAAATGCATGATATATTTTATTACATATTAAATGTAATACAGAGTAGTCATAATACTGATTTGTTTCATGTGAATGCATCTTGGTGTATAGTGCTAATAAAAATGCATTTGAGCATTCAAGTCAGCTAATATTCCCAAACAGATTTACAGAATGTGTTTCCATTATAGTTATCAGCTCTTCATAATTCAGTGTTTGAGTATGTACATGTGCATGTGTATGTGGACAATATATTATGTAAGTTGAAAATTGATGTACCTAAACATTATACATCTCAATGTAATTTTAAGGCTGTGTATTTTTAATCTTTGTAGACTGGAATATTTGCAATACTTAATTTGAGATAATATTTACAACTCTACAGATGCAGGGAAGTTTGTTTACCTTAAAAACTTATAACAAACCTAAAAGTAATACTTTATTACAAAGAGAGACATCTGTGAAAGAGGTATCCTTCAATATAAATCTGAGTAAATAACTTTTGGAGTTTCCTATATATCTGACATGAAGTGTGTGACTCAGGAACTGATCAGTTTGATCTGGGTTTAGTAGATTATAGCATTGATTCTGGATTGGTTTTATCAGGGGTGTATATGATATGTTCTTTATTTTTAAGTATTAGTTTATAGTAAATTAGTAAATTTTCTTCAAATACAAACTCCCACAGTTTTGTTTTTGTTTTTTTTTGTTTTTTTTTTTTTTTGGTACTGAGGATTGAATTCAGGGGTACTCGACCACTGAGCCACATCCCGCCATTGCTAAAGCTGGCTTTGAAATCTCGATTTTCCTGTCTCAGCCTTCCTAAGTGCTGGGATTACAAGCTTATGCCACCGCGCCCGGCTACTCCCACAGTTTTTAATGCACTATTTGCCTAATACAGATATTTATCTACCTAGGCACAGAATCACATTTAATGCACAAGAATTCCAAGAAAATAGGGTTAATATATAATTCATATAGTCAGTGAAATATTACAATGGGGTTTTAATTCATTTATTTTTGAAACATATACAAATAAAATGGAGGAAAAAATAAGTAAAAACAATTACTTTGTAGGTTACAAAAACTATGAAGAATTAAAAATAATGAACAATTCAAAATGAAGTTTTACAACATTTTATTGCAGGTGAATGACTTTTGTTTTACAGAAGCACTGTCTTTGGTACAAAGCTTCTGCAATATCTATTCAGGGAATGCACACTACCTCCTGAGCAGTTTCAGTGAGCTAGATCATAAATTTGGTAACCAGAGAGGAAAGCAGAAAAGAGAGAAGAATTGTGCAAGCTGGTCTGCTGAGTCACGGTACTCTGGGATCCCAAGATGATCACCAGTATTTGGATGAAAACTAACATAGACAAAGACAATTATGCTAACACAGGGATCATTAGCAAAGATTAATTCATACCATGGCTTTGAATGGTGTTTTCAACCTGGAATCCCCAAGACAATAAGTAGGGAGCAATCTAGCACAAAATATAGCTGAATAGAAAGGTTTATATTTTATTGATCAAATTCCCAACTTAAATTTCACATGTTCTTTCTGAAATTGAAATATACTGTCCAATAATCCAAAGTGCTGGCTATCTTTGCACTTTTTATCACAATGGAAACCAATATTTTCTATTCAGCATGTTTATACAAATGGTTATTGTATTTAGCTACCATTAGAAAGTGAAGCCAAATGACATATGTATATATCTTATTAAACACTAGTATTGCTATGTGTAACAAATTACCTACATAAATGCTGAACTCATAAATCTTCATGAATATTAAGGTTGCCATTATTAATCTCAGTAAAAATGTTATTTTAAAAAATATATATATATATTAAACTCTGCTGATATTCTATTTTAAAAATTTTATTTCTGGGATAAATGGGCAAATGACTTAAGAAAAATATTATAATATTAATGTTAATAATAATAATAAAATGAGAATCATCCATTATTCACTTATTTTCTCTATAACTTCATTTCAAAGGAAATCATTTCACACTCATTGCCATGGACTTGAAAGAACACATATTAGCCATTTTTTTATTCAAAAGAAAATTTTTAAAAAATTCATCTTCTTAAATTTATTTATTCTAATTAGGTATACATGACAGCAGAATGCATTTGATTTATTGTACACAAATGGAGCACAAATTTGCATTTCTCTGGTTGTACGTGATGTACAGTCGCACCGTATGTGTAGTCATACATGTACCTAGGGCATTGTTGTCCATCTCATTCCACCATCTTTCCTGCCCCAATGTTCCCTCCCCTACCCTGCCTCCACTTTGACCAGAGTTCCTCCATTCTTCTTATGCCCCCTCTTCCATTATGGATCAGCATCCACATATCATAGAGAACATTCAGCCTTTGGTTTTTTGGGATTAGCTTACTTCATTTAGCATGATATTCTCCATCTCTTCTTACCTGCAAGTGCCATAATTTTATCCTTTTATTGCTGAGTAATATTCCATTGTATATATATATACCACAGTTTCTTTATTCATTCATCTATTGAAGGTAATCTAGGTTGGTTCCACAGTTTAGTCTCTTATGAATTGAGCTGCTATAAAGTTTGAAGTGAGTGTGTTACTGTAGTATACTGTTTTTAAGTCCTTTATGTATAGACCAAGGAGTAGGATAGCTGGGTCAAGTAGTGGTTCCATTCCAAGTTTTCTCAGGAATCTCCATACTGCTTACCAGATTGGTTGCACCAATTTGCAGTCCCACCAACAATGTAAGAGTGTGTCTTTTTATAATTGTATTATTTAAAAAAAAAAAAAAAGAGGGCTGGGGTTATGGCGCAGTGGTAGCATGCTCGCCTAGCATGCGGGAGGCACTGGGTTCGATCCTCAGCACCACATAAAAATAAAATAAAGATATTGTGTCTACCTACAACTAAAAAATAAATATTTAAAAAAAAAAGAGTGTGTCTTTTACCACACAACCATGCCAACACTTATTATTTTTTTGTATTCCTGATAACTGCCATTCTGACTGGCATGAGATGAAATCTTGTAGTAGTTTTGATTTGCATTTCTCTAATTGCTAAAGATATTGAACATTTTTTCATTTAAATTCATCTTGTAGTTGTTGATGGACAGAATGTTTTTATTTTACTTATTTGTTTTTATATGGTGCTAAG